>BMAU01002953.1:0-160000 GCA_019973935.1 Trichonephila clavipes | reverse complement strand
TGCGCCTAAATTCAAAAGCTGTAAGGGTAACATTAGAAACGTCACAGAAATCATAAATAAATTAATACTTACATATAATAATCACCACCATACATGCAATCAATTTTGTTTGAAAAATACAACAAATGGATTAAGTTATTTCCATCTATTATAACTGAAGTATCATGCAACTTATATCTCTTTGACAGATCTGGGTTATTACTGAAAAACGAGCTTAATCCTCGAATCCCCATAACTATGAAAAAATGTTTAATTTATTCTAATTTTAGTTTGCTACACACATTATTCGGTTCACAGAATGAACGTATACAGAGGAAAATGTATTTCAAATGTAAAAACAAAAACATTGTGAAATGCAGAAGTTAAAAATCCCGGAAGTCGTTAAAGAGAGGATGATTTGCTAGAAGAGGAGAGAGAAAGGAATCGGGAGATAATGACTCTCCGCAGGGTTACAGAGTCAAGCCATTTTCTCGCCAATATCAGCTCTTCCTTCCAAAAAAATGTCCCAGGATGTGTAGGTACGTAGGTGCACTGTAAACCATATTTCTGATCAAAATGCTGGATTAATAAAAAAGAATATGATCATTTTTTTGAAATTGTAAATTCAAAAATGCATGTTACAAGTTTATTTTAAATTAAAGTTAAATTTTAGATTTTGTCAACCATTTTTTTTTTTTTTTTTTTTTTTTTTTTGTAAAAAGTTAAGTACAATGCTCAAAAAAGGGAAGAATATGGATTCAACATGGATATTTCTTTTGATAACTAACTTAAAACAGCATATCCATAGTCGAAAGTGTTTTGAAAAACAGAAAAAGAAAATCCCATATGCGAATCTTGCCAAATATTAATAATAGCAATATTTCTAGCCTAGAAAACTACACCCCTCATGATGATCACAAAAGGCCTAGGAGAATTCTCCTAGACTCGTACAACCCACCCTAATCTTTTTTCCTGTCAATCACCGAATGGTGATTGCCCCCATGCTAAATTTTTAACTCATTCTAAACTTAATTTCTCATCACTTCTTCACACTGGACAGGCCCCCTAAATATTGATCACACGTATCTACCCAACCCCTGTACAGCCAATAGAGAGGATTCTCACTCCGCTTTACCATCCAATGCCAGTGCTCTCTCTCTCTCTCTCTCTTCCTACAGAACTGAGATCCCAAGTTGGCAGAATCCCACAGACCGATTTCTCTACTTCCAATCCTAAGTAAGCTGGCAGAGAAAATCATCTCTACCAGACTAAACGACTTTCTTGAAAGTGAAAACATCCTTGTCCCGGAGCAGCACGGGTTCCGTCTTCTTCTCTCCACCACTCATCAACTACTCCACTTTGTGGAGTTTATCAAAGATGGAAATGAAAGAAATCAATATACAGCTGCAATGTGTGTTTCTTGATATTCAGAAAGCTTTCGATAGAGTTTGGCACACTGGCCTTCTCTTCAAATTAATTACTTTTAAAATTCCATCCCCACTAATCCTTCTTTTAAAGTCTTACATTAGCGACAGATCGTTCACTATCAAAATAAATCGAACTTTCTCCCAAATAAGATCTGCTAAGGCCGGAATAGCTCAAGGGTCTATTCTGGGGCCCGTCCTCTTTAATTTATATGTAAATGACATTATTAAAAATACTAACATTATGATATGTGTGTATACAGATGACACAGTCATTTTAAGCAGACATTACAACCCCATCACACTGACCGAAAACATAAATGAACACCTGGCTCACCTTGAAATTTGGTTCTCCGTTTGGAAAATTGCACTGAATACTTCAAAAACTTAAGCAGTATCCTTTTCCCAAAAAATCCCACCCCCTGAAATCATGCTTCAAAATCAAAAAATACCCTGGTCTCAGCACACCAAATACACCTTGGTGTTATTATTGATAAAAAATCTCACGTTCCGACAACACATTACCCACATTCGAAATAATTTTAAAAATGCTACGCGTAAACTTTATTTCCTTATCTGCCGAAAGTCTAAATTAAATAGACGTAATAAAGTGCTTATCTACACTCTGATCTTAAAACCCCTCCTGACGTATGCTTCTCCAGTCTGGGCGCATGCAGCAAGAACCAATATCAATCTTATCGAAAGCTCCCAAAATATAATCTTAAGACAAATTCTCGATGCCCATTGGTACATGAGAAACGCTGACATTAGAGCAGCATGTAATATCCCGACCATCACACAAACGATGCAAAAACTCGCAATTATCTTCTTCATAAAAATAGATGGGCATGACAACCCGTCTATCCAAGATATCCCGACCTAACCGTAGACCAAGAGATATCTTGGTCAACCCCGATTTTAATTAATTCTTATCACTACATTAACTTTATTCCAAATTCAACCCTTTTCTTTTTCTCCACTGCGATCCAACTCTGTTGAATCGCAAAATCGCTCTGATTGGCTAACGAAACGAAACGAAAATTAGATGACACGGGTGCCAGCGAAATAAATCGCTTATACCCAAAATCTCGGAGAAAGGATGAAAAAGAAGACCGATGTCTGAATTCCCTCCCCCCGCAGGGGGAGGCTGGAGGAAGGAAGCGGCCGAACGAGAACGAAACTGGAGTGACCTCACGAGGGCGAGAAGGGAAGAGCGCATGAAGGGAGGGCTTAACAGCCCTCTGATTGGCTACCCACTTTCGTAAAAATTATACTCTTGACTCGGCCAATAGAAATGCTCCCTTTCATTTTTCAGTCCAAGAGCACCCACTTCACGAAATTTTTTCCCGCACTTTCTGATCTTGGTTCCTTGCTGCAACCCGATTGGCCACTTTAACTCCGCCCACTTTTGGGTGTCTAGAATTCAGATTTTCGAGCTCTTAAAAGAGCTTTTTATTTATTTTTATTTTTTTATTATAGCACTTTAACTCATAAACCTTTAAAACTATAACGTGTTTTCGGGTAAACCCATCCAAAAACCTTTAGAAGATTTATATTTCAACAAAACGAGTACGATTAATTTGATTACTACAATACTCTCCCTAAATCAAAATAATGTGACAATATTAAAAAAAGGCACACATGCATACATGTAAATACACTAATAAAATCAATCACTTAGAATACACATGCGACAAGAAAATAAAATAACACATTATTAAATACACAATAGCAATGTTAATAGTATAATATATGTATACATGCACTAATTAATTTCCAAAATTATACATTTCTAGCATTAACTTGAATTTTTAAAAAATCTACCTTTAGCATGAGGTTTAGTGAGTATATCAACAGTCTGAACTTCACTACTACAATTTATTACATTAAGTTGCTTATTTTCATACTGTTCTCATATAAATTTATGACGGATGTCAATATGTTTGGTCCTATTATGAAGCTCGAGATTTTTCACTAAACGGACGACACTTTGGTTATCCATTTGAAGACTTAGAATATAAGTCACATATCTATTTGAAAACTTGGAATAGAAGTCACACAGCACAGTTCTTTTAAAAGATTTTTCAACTAAATTGCCTGTTTTGAAGCTTGACTTGCTGCAATAAATTCTACTTCAAATGTGGAGAGAGCGATGCAATTCTGTCGTTGACTTCTTCACGCTATAGCAGCTCCATTATACTTGAACACCACTCCTGGAGTTGATCTCCTGGATAATGGATCTCCAGTATAATCTGAGTCACTGTATGACTCAAGGGTAGCACTAGAAACACCCATATACATAATGCCACACTTTTTGGTTTCATTAAGATACCTCAGGATCCTTTTCACCATGGCCCGGTGTAACTGTTAAGATTTATTAAAAACTTGGGAAAGCAACTGCAAAAAGTACCTGTTTTAAAGTACCATCAGCACACAAAGGTCTCAAATACTCTGACAATATGAAAAGATTGAATGACTTTTTAAAGTAAAACTTTTTTGCGCTCCAGAGTGAATGAGAAAATTGAGCCCAGTTTTGAGTAACAGTAAAAAAGTGAACGGAAGTAGTCTCCCCTCCCCCATCCCCCAAATCGTCGCCATGGTGATGAGAGAGCGAGAAGAGGAAAAGAGAGAGAGAGCGGGGATACCACGTGACTTGCGTCATATCTGTGAAAAAGTTAGATAATTGCCCACGTCTCTAACTGGTCAACTTGCCCACCTTCTGATTAGGTGTCCTTTTCCCCCAGACCCGGGAACATTATCACGGTCGTATCAGTTGCAGCGTGAGCATTAAGGTGTAGACAAAATAGCTCTCGCAGCAAAAGTGTGCCTTTTTGAAATTTTCATTAGACTGTTGCCTACATCGCGATGTGTTCAGTGGCTAATTTACTTCTTTAATTTTCATTTGCGTAGAATTATTATTAGTTCTAGTCAGAATGCCTAAATCAAGTGCACAAAGAGGAAAAGAGTTTTGTGAAAGAAAAAAAATAATAAAAACAGCAGCAAGTCCACATTCGAAAAAGTGACAAAAAAACCCATAAAAATTGTTCAAATTCATCAAGTGCTACTGCCAAATCTCGATCAAAGTACATTAGAGAATATCAAGCACGGAAAAAAATATTGCCAAATACTCTCTTAATGCCGAGTTTAAGGGATGGAAATGCTATTGAGACTCTTCTAATGACAGAACAGATTAATACGGACTTTGTGAACCACTCTGTGCCGTCAACTACAGAACCCTCAACAAGTCTAGTACGTGTTGGAACTGATACATGTGAATAAATAATAAATTCTATCTTACATTACAAAGACTATGATTTCTATAAAAATGTGTGGCCACGGTAGCCTAGTGGTTAAGGTATCAGATCGTGGCTGGCGTGTCATGATTTCGAGCCGAGTACCACTTACCACGCCGTGTAAGGGAGCGATGCACGTTAAATCTTTTGAGAGCTCAAACGTCCTCCCGTTGGTGTGGTGTGGTAGTTAGGAGAGGGGGAATGCTAGCTCAGGTGACATCCTCGTCACTTGAACAGGGTTCAAAATTACGAAGCCCGTCGCCCAAAGCCCTCGTGTAGCTGAACAGTGCGCCTTTAATATTCCCTCACCCATAAAAATGCTCACAAAGATTTTCAAAAGCTATTTGTTGATAATCCTTTCGGTCACGGGTGTTCGATTTGTGATAGATTATGGTTTATAGAGATGATTTGAGAACGTCTGTTGCTGAGCAGAAAAATGTGTTACCGGAAATTAATATAGAAGACATTAAAGAATGTTGCAATTACTGACATAGTTGAAGTAGGAAAAGTATACCAAATTTATCAAAATATAATAGTTTTGTATACCCAGAAATTCCAGCATTTTTTCCTACTTTGGATTTAGGATCAGAAAGACTCAATTCACTTTTCATACAAATTAGGAGGTTGAGACATGTACACGGTCAGCTTGGAATATTAGAGCAAATAATCAATGCTCCAACGTCGCCAAAGAAGTTTCATTTCTATTGCGTGGCGTTTCACGCACCATTTTTTAAACCCAGTTTTAACTCTTAAAAATGCTAAATAACCACAGAAAATACTATAATTTTAAAGCAAAAATGTTTTATTTTTAAAGATTATTAAATTTTTAAAATTTATTTACTTTTTTTACACATTAACTTAATTTGATGATATGCAAAGAAACAGTTTTTTTTCATTAATGCACATGTTTTTCATTACACGTTTTGAATCTTGACTGTGGTTTCAATTGAAAGTTTTTAAAGCACTACATCCTGGGATAAGAAATGTTGTACTTTCTTAATATGAACTACTGCACTTTGAGTTTAGCCTCTTGATCTTTATCCTAAGAATCTAACGAAAATTCCAGCTGATAGTTTGCTGAGACTTATCCATCATAAAAATCATCTGTTAGTACATCACTGATTTCAGATGGTAAATTCTATAATAAATCCAAAGCCTCTTGAAGACTTAGACTGAAGACTGGACTTCTTTTTTACAGACTTTCTAAGAAAAGGAAATAGTAATAAAAATAATATTAGCACCTCTTGAAAATCTCCAACTACTGTTAAATCTCTGTTACACATAAATAAATTAAAATCATGTTACATAATTTTTGAAATAAGGATACATATTTCATTTAATTGTGAGGCAAAAAAAAAAAAAAAAAAAAAATACAAGCTTGAATTCAAAGTTAATAATTTTGTGAAAATATTAAAATAGAAAAATAAAAAAAGCAAAATAAATCAGTTAAGCAAAAAGAAACGCTAAAAAATGCATAACACTATTGCAGTATTGTGATAACACTTCAAAACAGAAAAAAAAATCAATAATAAGCTACACGGACGAAAGAAAACTAAGTTCTTGCTCCAGCACCCAGTGGGCTCTCGGTACTTTTCAGTACCAAAAAGTTATTCAACTGTAAAACTAATTATATACACTGTTCACTGAAAATAAACAGTCAAATCGTTTTCTTAAGTCTTCCTTAACATGTAAAAAAATACAAGACACTTACGTTTTGGCATTAACTACTTTTTCGGAACAAAAATGACAATCTTCGCAATCCGATCAAAATATCAGCTGAAAACGAAACTTCCCCTGTGAAACTATTTGCCTTCCCCGCTAAATTACTCATCATAGAACCCATGCTGCCATACATCTTGAAAGAGAGAATTTCAAAGAATATTTCTGCTAAGTATCGTCAGAGTATTCGTAAAACTGGTTGTTCTATGTAATTTTAAAGTGAGTGTTACTTTTAAGTACCGTCGGTAGATAAACAGTTAACTGCACTGGATAAACGGAGGAAAACGAGTGAGAGCTTTAGTACACGCACTGATGCAGGAAGTTTCTTAGTCGTTATGCTATCGCATTCGTTTTTATGTTACTTAGGCTTCTGGCAACCGGTACTGTGTGAAATCAATAACGTTCGAAATTATTTACAAACAGAGATACTAAATATCCATCATTGTGCTAAAAAAATAACTGCTTTACAGACGTAATAGAAGCAAAATGAGAGAATCGGTAGATGATGCTTTAATATATGCTACAAGTTTATGAGAAGAATTTGAAATTTCCTTTGAATCTTCAAGACGAATCAAGATGACGCATATATTTGGAGACGGAAGTAAAGATGTTCAGTTACCCTACTAAGATGACTTGAGGCGAACAACGTTTTATTCAATAGACAGAGTAACTGCTGAAATTCAAGAAAGATTCCAGAACTAGCCTAGCGCAAAAGTATGCTCTTTTAAGGCCTGAAGTGATATTGATCACGGACAAACTTAAGGTATCCGACTACATTTGGAACCGTGATTTTAAAAAAGCGCATATATGGAAAATTTTCATGATATTTAATGTCACTCAGATTAGAATGCATGCATAAAATTGTTTTAAGGAAATTTTGACAAAAAAAATTTACTTAAATATAATATTTTGGCAAAAAAAATTAACTTAGAATAATCTTTTTTCCAAATGTTCTAATTTTGTGAAAAATGGTTCGATTGTAATAATATTTTCTTGTATATAGCTCAGACCTCTCTACAAAGGCTCAACTAGAATTTTTGAAAAATTCACATTATTTTCAGAGTTACCACCAATTGAAATAATTATTCGCGTTTTTTTTTCTTAAAATTGCTCCCCTCTGTTGGCGTAAAAAATGAATAAATCCACTTTTAAGTTCAGCCTGAACAGAGACAATTTAATTATAATTATTAAAAATTAATTGATTAAAACTAATTATTCAAAGAATTACAGATTCAGGCGTGTTGGCATTATTTTTGGCTACTTATTGACCATTTTAGCGACTTGTGTCAAAACCTTAAAAATGTTTTTCTCACATTTTAAAGTACTCAATTGAGCTGATATTTTCTATACACGACTGTTTGGATGATAATACAATAATTTAATTATAATAAATAAAAATTAATTTACTACTAAAAATTATCCAAAGAGTTTTAGATATAGAGACGTTAGCATAATTTTTGGTGATTTAGCAACTATCTTGGAGATTTGAAAAGTTTTTTTCTCACATTTTAAAGCTCTTAATTGAGCTGAAATTTTACACACACGATTGTTTTGGTAACTCATTTTTGAAGGTGTTATTTTTATGACTTATTTTCTAAATCGTACAAATGAGTATACTTTTGAACTTCTGTTATGAGCCTCTCTCTCTCCATCATTATTACTCATTTTTACAAGTTGTAAAATTATAAACTAAACAATGTATCCCAAAATATATTGCACGAAAGGCTACTCTAAAAACTTCAAATCTATATTCATCCGTGATTAGTTGAGTGTGCGACATGTGACTAAGCTACACATGCTCAGACGCCTGAAGTTAAATTATTTTTAAGTTAAAATAGTCGCGATCTTGGCTAGACGCTAGTCACTCGACGCTGAAAGCCGTGTTGTGAATGCAGCTTAAGGCTAACAATCTTTTCTGTTCTGGCAATTGAGAGTTCCCGATAAACCTGCACTGTACTCAAGGCATTGGAGAAAAAAAATTGTCTGAGGAAAAATTTCCCAAATAGAGATAATTTTCATATTTCAATAAACCAATAGGGCAGAGAAAAGAGCTATAACGCCAAAGCGAGCAACCTGGAATAATCGTATCTTTCCCTTTCTACCAATGAAAAGCAACCACTTTTCCTTTAAGCACATCTAAAAGAAATTCAACAAGCGAGAGCAACTGAAAAACACAACCCGCAGTACAGCATTCAGATAATAGCCTTTTCACAAAAAATTTGTTCATACTATAACAGTAAGTACTTTTCTTTAATGCATGTATTCTTTAAATCATTTAACTTTTTTTAATAAGCATGGGCTCTAGTAAATTCAAAGTAATGCTATCTTTTCAGTGGCGTAGCGTGGGCTTTCGTTGTCTAGGGCCGACCGAAAGTTTTAACCCTCTTTATTTTAATTATTAGTCAAGAAAATTAGTTAAAGTAAAAAAAGCAGCTTTAAATTTTTTTTTGATTAAAAAAGAACTTTTCGTGTTTTTTTCATAGTAAGATCTATTATATAAATGTCAATATCAATATGTATGTCATGCTCAATTGCCAGAATAGCTAAGCTTGTAAGCCTTAACACGGACTAAGTCAATCTGAGATCATTTTTGATTAATTTTAGCTTAAATAAGCGTCTCTCGCAACTGGCATTACTGGTGGCAGATGTTCAAAAAATTCTCAACATTAGGACAATGTTTGGTAAGCCATCTTCAAGTTTAGACTCAATAATATATTTTAATAAACCCAGATAACTGGACTTAATGAGTTCTTTTTTGCAGACTGAGCCTTTTTTGCTGCTACAAAAGCTTGTAGATGTACATGCTCAAGTTGGAATTCTTCTTTATTAATGTCTTGAGGGACTTGATTTAAGTTTTGTCCATGCTCAATATCACTTCAGCCCTTAAAAGAGCATATTTTTGCACTAGATTCCGCAACTGTTGCAATATTTCTTGAATTTCAGCAATTACTGTGTCTATTGAAGAAAACGTTGTTCACACCTCAAGTCATCTTCGTACGATAACTGAACATCCTTACTTCTGTTGCCAAATATATGCTTCCTCCTGATTCGTCTTTGGGGTTCAATGTATAAATTTCAAGCTCTTCACATAAACTTGTAGCATATATTAAAGCATCATCTTCTGATTCCTCTAATTTTGCTTCTAATACGCATCTGTGCGTGTATTAAACCTTTCACTCGTATCCATCAGTTTTGATGCGCGGGCGCGATTTGAAATTTAAAGTTTTTTTAAATTTAAATATATCGTGGTGCTTGACACTGCCCCTTTTTGTATGCCATCCAGGGCCATGGTCCCCACACTATGCAACTGTATCTTTCACCTTTAAGACAGGAGATAAAAACCCTGTCAGCAGTGGCGTAACGGAGAGAGTGGATCGTAAGAGAGCACACTTCTTGGCAACAAAATATTTAGTATCAGTCATGCTTTGAGCCTAGTGTTGCCAGATCGAGCGATTTTTGCTACTTTTGGAAACTTTTTGCCACTTTTTATATTCTATTGCTACTTTGTGAATTTTACGCTGCTTCACTTGATGGTCCCGCTATTTATTGTTACTTTCAACCACACATAAAAGTATTGGAATAAGTTAGAAAAAATGACGTATTTGAAAAAAATCACCCAAAAAAGAAAATTGGTGAATTTTGTCGCCAATGAAAACATAGGGAAACTCCAAAATGACACGGAGCGCAGTAGGAAGTTGATTTTGGATATGTTTTTTTGAATAAACTGACAAGTGAAAGTTAAATAATTTTCCCATAATCTACAGAAGAAATCTATCAAAGATGTAATTTTCTCAAGACTTCGTGTGAGCTACTTTTAAACCGAATCCCTTCAAATTATTTAACTTTACAAAATATAAATAGTTTTTCTCCTGAAAAATATTTAAAATTCAAGTTGTCCTTCATTTTATGATCTGCCTTTAAAATTAGCCGACTAACCTAAATAGGATGTTCTGGGGAAACAATGGAGACAAATTTTTAACATACAGTTGAAAGATGATTTTCATTCAGAATCTGAACTTTTAAATGATGGAACTTTATTTTGGTGTCACATTTTTAATGTAAAAGAGGCAGTTGGAAGCCCATTTGTAAAAGATTTAGCTACATTTGCTTTACAGCCTACTCATAAGTAATGCCCCTGGGTAAAGGGTGTTTTTGAGAGCGACGTCGACAAAACCAAGGAATTGAATGTGCCTTGAACTGTTGGATTCAATTCGCAGAATCAAAATGACTTTGTAAGAACGAGGGACTTTCTGCATTGATTTTATTTCATCGCCATAAATGCTTCAATATAACTCAGAAATTTGTAAAAGAGACACAGCAGATCACGATTTTGAGCACTAAGAATTTGAATGTATTTTAAATAATTAAACCATTTTAGCATATTTTATAAAACAGTTTTACAAAATTGCCAAAATTAAAGAATTATATTTATGAATTGCAAGTGAAAATCAATTCATTACTTTTTCCTTCTTTTTGTGCTACTTTGCTGCATAAATGTCTGTTAAATCTGTTTGGGCCCCCTAGTCTAAGGGTCCCTCTGCAATTTTGGGGGACAGTCTAAGTGCTCCGTAAGTATGTTTTTTTTTTCGTTTGAGTTTTTTGTTTTCAAGAAGCTGTTTAAAATTGTTTTTTTTCCCAAAACTTTTCATACACCACAAGAATAATGTAAATCACAACTTTAATGGATTATCCAATACATAATTTTGACTTTTCCTTAGGCAGAATACTATTTATTTTTTTAATATATGAATCAATAATTAACTGAGGGAACCTATAAAATAAGGAAGGTTCCTTGTATTGATGATGAAAATAAAAACAATAGAGCCTCCCAAATTGCAGGATTCTGACATGTTTTTCCTCATTTATATCACATCCTTATAGATGTAAAAAAATATCCTCTCTCTCTCTCTCTCTTGTAATAGAGATTCCTTATCTCTCATATCAGAGATAAGGAATGTCTCTCATACCTATTGCTTGTAAATATTCTTGACATGAAAGGTTTCTATCTTAAATGAAGTTAGCAGTTTTAGGTCTGGATTATGTTGTAATCTTTTTCATAAAAAGAGACTTCACTACTGATATGTTATACTGTCAATCAATGATTTGAATTATGTATTTTGCCAAATGAAAAGACATATCCAATGCAAAAGAGTTCTCCAAATGCTCACATTGTTAATATTCCTGTGTTTGTGTGAATGTGCATGGCTACAGCTTTCACTATTAAGCTGTATATTGTGGAATTTGGTGACATATTTTAATTTTAGAAAATTTGTTAATTTTATAACATTTAAGTACTGAGATTTCTTTCTGAGGAATCACTCTAGTTGAATATTCATGAAAGATGATATGTAATATGCAACAGGTGAAGCATTCATGGGATATGCCATTGTTTTAATTTTTAACTCTATAAATGAATGTGAATATTAATAATAGATTATATACAGAAAATCCTTAAATGTACTGTTTTTCAGTAGATACCATCAAAGTGTTATAATAAAAGTGATTTATAGCATTTGTTGTCAAAACTTTTACACATTTTTATTGGTTTTAAAAGAAAAAATAGAACAAAAAAAAATTGGTATTTTCCTGTTTATACTACCGTTAACTAATTTTGCCAAGTAAAAAAAATATTGTTGAATGTAGTTATAGTTAGTACTGTTTTCACACAAGCATAGTTGTCAAAACTGTTACACATTTTTATTGGTTTTAAAAGAAAAAATAGAACAAAAAAAAATTGGTATTTTCCTGTTTATACTACCGTTAACTAATTTTGCCAAGTAAAAAAAATATTGTTGAATGTAGTTATAGTTAGTATTGTTTTCACACAAGCATAGAAGATGGTTTTCCACTGTTGGCTGCATATCATGATTTTTGTTAGAAAAAATTGGGCAAAGGTATAATACATAACTATCATCAAAACAACACAAAGATTTCATAGACTTTAGTTCTATTTATAAATAATAAATTTGAATTTTTTTTGTGGAACTTAAAAGTTGAATGGTAAAATAAAATATTATGTAATTACACATTATTGACATTATTAACTATATATAAAAAAAAAAAAACTTTGCATCCTTGGATAAGTTTAAAAGTTCGAAAAGATTTTTACCTTAATTATTAAATACATGAATTCCATTAAAATGAGTAATGCTTAAAGTAGAAAAAATCTGTAGCTTTTTTTAATTTGTCTTTCTGTACTACTGAATAGAAAAATAATTAAAGCTGTATCATATCTTGACGTGAAAATTTTGGCACCCTGGTGTTTCCCAACATTAAATATTGTATGTAATTAAAAAAAATTTAGATTTATTAAATTATTAACTACTTATGAGTACATTATTTGAGTTACTGTAGATTAACTACTAAACTAACTACTTTTCCAAATTTTATCACCAGTCACATATCTAAAAAATTAATATTCTTTTTGTGGCTTTAACTGTTTGCAAAACTTTGTTTAGAACAATTTTTTTAATAAATTTATTAATGGCAAAAGTAGGCTTAAGCAGTGATGCTTATTGACTTTTTTTCATTTATTCCCTTTTTACATTTATTCATATACAGCAGTCAAAATAAGTATTCAACATGCATAAATTTCTACGAATATTGACTCTAAACACCTTACTATGCATCAACAACGAGACAATGTTTCGCTATTTGTTGCATATAACAGTTCAGTTTCTATTGTAGAAGTTTTTGTATTTACAAACAAACCTAAGAAAACAAATCACCATTATAATTTTCAAAAGCAGTTTGGCAAGCAAAATAAGTATTCGACATAGGAGTTTTGGTAAATTTTTATACCGAGAAGCAAAATTACCTTTAAGTGTGGTTGAAATTCTTGTAATTCAAAGCATTTCTACTATTTCTGAGGGTATTTAGAAAGTTTTATTTAAGAAGTGAGCTAGATGGGCCAAAAACAAGGAGAGTTGTCAGTAGAAATTAAAAATTTATTCATAATGCACTTTAAAAATAGTTTATCTTAAAACAAAATTTCGGCTATTGTAAATAGGCCAAGACGAGTGTGCTTTATATAATTAAAAACTATTAAGAGCAAAAATCGGCTGATAATAGGCCAAGATCTGGTCGACCAAAAAACTTTCCCAAGTGGTGGAGCAATGGCTTGCACATCAAATTAAAAAGGACCAAGCAGCCAATGATTCTAATATGGCAAAAGTTACCAAGGATTGTTTAAACATTGATGTTACACCCCAAACTGTTAGAAATTACCTGCATAATAATGGATTTAAGGCTAGAACTGCTCAAAAGAAGCCATATTTATCCAGAAAGAACTGATTGCAAAGACTGGAGTTTGCGAGAAAATATGCATACAAACCAGTAGAATTCTGGCTCAATAATTTTTACAGATGAGAGAAAATTTAATTTTTTTTGGATGCAATGGCAAAAATATATTGTACAGAAAACGCAATGCTAATTTGGAAGAACAAAATATGGTGTCCACAGTAAATCATAGAGGAGGAGGTATAATGGTTCAGGGGTGTATGGCGGCTTCAGGAGTGGGGAATGTCGTAATTAATGGTTTAATGGACCATCTGTATTACATAAAGATTTTAAAAGGAAATTTGAGTTCCAGTGCTGAAAAACTGGGTATAGAGGAGGACTACCAATTTTACCAAGACAATGACCCAAAACACTCCACTCACAATTCAAGGCTTGGCTGCTATACAACTGCCCAAAAGTTATAAAAACAATCAACCAAAGTTCAGACCTCAATCCAATACACTTGTGGAGAAAATTGAAAAAAAAAAAAAAAAAATAAGAGAGCACCATTTTTCTAACAAACTTCAAATGGAGGCCCTTAGAGTGAAATGGCTAAAAATTGACCAATAGGTGACAGAAGTTTTGATTAAATTGATGCCACAGCCTTTAAGAGAAGTCATCCATTGGACAGAAATTGCAACTAGATATTGGTTTTATATTATTTGTATATTTTTAATTTATTTTTGTCGTGTCGAATACTTTTTTGTTTGCTTAACTGCCTTTGAATGAAATAATTGTGATTTTGTTAATTTATTACATTTTAATGTATCACAAAAGATGCTACATTTAATATTTGATGTTTGGCTTAAAATCGATAAAAATTGTTTTATTTTTTTTATACAGTTTTTATTTTTTAATCCCATATATACAGAAATCTTCATATGTTGAATACTTTTTTTGACCGCTGTGTATGTATTTATGTTTTATGCTAAAAAATTAAGAGAAAAGTAATTAGCTGAATTTCACTGTGTTTAAATTAGAATTTACTGCTCTTATCCTCAATTTACATTAGCTTTGTTGGATTTATTTGGAATATCATTTCATGTTTCATCAAAGTCTTACAAATTCTGTTAACATTAAATTATGTTTTTGAAAAATGAATAATTCTCAAAGAAAAAAATTTTGAACATGTATAAGTGCACTTTAACTTTAAGTAGATCAAATAGTTTTTATCCATTGGTAGGCGAGGAATCACATAAAAAACTGTCCTAATTCAAATTAAAAATTGACATTCAGAATCAATCAGAGTATATATGGTTTTTAAAAATAGTGACTTTTAACTGAGGCATGACTCTGAATTTCTATATTTCAAGGTGTGCCAGCAAATAAAAATTATACGTTAAAGTGAGCAAAGTCAAATCTGTCTGAAAATTGGATGGAACTAGTGGTTTTATTTGGTTAGAATGTTGGTGAATAAGGTTCAAATAAATTTCATGATGAATTTATTACAGTAAATTTGAGTGGTATGATTTTTTTCAGTAACAATGCATAAGTTGAGCATGTATTTGAAATGTGTGGAATTATTATTAAATTTATTCAAAGCTATAATAATTCACTCTTATGCTTTAAGAAAAAAATCTGTAAATAATTGCAAAATGTATATTAAAGTTTCTCCCTCTCTTTTTATACTGCAACATCCTTTTGTTATACTTTATATATATATATATATATATATTGTTTCTATTAAGAACACAGTCTTTTATTAATTTATCTTACAATCTTATTATTTACTTTAATTTTTCTTAATCTTAAACTTCCAGAATATAGTATCAAATAAATATACATTATTAGAGCTCTTAGGGGAGAAAATGTTTCAATAAATATAATATTATGTAATTTTGTTCAGAAAGATTTTTGTAAAATGTGAGTCTTATGTACCAAATTTTTTCAAACTTTAGACATATTTTGTATTATATATCTTTGTTTTTATAAAGTAAATTACTTAAGATTAAGTATTATGCTGCAGAAATTAATCACAAAGAGTTAATTATTTTGAAAAGATTTGCTTTTAATTATGATTTATTAAGAGAGAGTTTTTGTTACATCTTATATGTTTTATATCTCACCTGTTCTCACAATTCAATAATAGTGTTTATTAATTAGGGGCAGAATTTTTCTTTGTGTACCCATTAATCAATGTTGTAATAAATTTAACACTGATTGTAACTGAATTAATTTTAGTCAAAATAAGAAAGAGTATTATATAGACTATCCTTTATTTGTGAAAAGAATCCATTTTTTTAAATTAAGTTAGGCATCGTAAATATATCAAAGTGCATCAAAGCAGTGACATTACAGGCAATATTCTTGTGGTTTATAGGTTAAACAGTTTTCAAAATAATAAAATGTATAATTATTTGATAAATACTTTGCACAATAACAATAAAAATATTCAGATATTTTGTAAATATATTGTTTTATAGCAAAATCTAAGATTCCTCTTTAACAGAATTTGGGTGAGCCACTATAAATATATTTGTCCTTTTACAGTACAGATAATTATTTTTTTTTATTATTTGGGGGGATATACATCTTCACAGATTAGAGTTTAAAATATGGATGATGCCTTAGTTGTTTGTTGAAAGAAAGAAAAGGAAGTATGAACACTGAATTGAAGTAAATCCTTTATATCTAGAGATATCGTGTTAAAAAAAAGGAATTGGGTTAAAATCCCTGTTTAGTGAAGAAAAATGTGTGGCTCTAAAATTAACCGTAGAAGTTTTAACAGGAAATGTTTAGTTTTATGTATTTTTTTTTTGTTACTTATAGGTTTTATCAGCATTGTTATTAGAAATTATTTTAATCTAAAACCTGTACCTTTTTATTAAGATCTCTTGAATTTTTATTTTTTGAAATATTGGAATCACTTATAATAATTTGTTTATGATCACTTTTAAATTCAAAGTAATTAGTAACAGTTGAAAATGTTATTATTTTGCTATTCATTAGTTTTATTGTTTAAAAATATATGTTTTATTTTAAGAAAGATCTACATAATCTTTATTGTAATTAAAAGCCTTTAAATATTAACATTTCGAATTTGAAAATGTTAAACATATTTATTCAATATTTTTGTAAAATATTAATGTTATGAAATTTACTCTCATGGAAAGAATAGTCAATATTCAGTCAAACATTTTACCTTTTCTTTACATTAAATTTATGAATTAGGAAATTATTAACATCCTTAATTGTATGTAAAGCTGAGTATTCTTTAAAATTATTTTTTAAAATAACTTATCATTTGTCTCTTTTTCTTTTCTTTCTTTTGCCTCTTTTTCTTCTATGTATTTAATCTAAAATTATCATTATTATATATAAAAAGTATACTTTTATCTTTTTGCCGAATGCATCGTAACTTATGTGGAATGCATTTTATTGTCAGGCATTAGAATATTGAATGCATGGTATTCACAGTATAGAAATATATATATTATATATATATATATATATATGTAATAATTTTAACTCCATAACTTTTTTTTTAATGTGATGCATTCCAAGAAAAGTTAATGAGATGATTTGAAGCGAAAAAAAGATTGAAGAAATTGTTAATAATGTGGAAGCATTGGAAATTAGCAATAAACAAAAAGTTTTGTTGAAACAATTGCTAAAAAAAGGATATATTTTCAAAGGATCTCACTTAATACAATTCTAAAAAATTTTATCTTAATTCAATTTGATTTGTGAAATGCTCAAAAGTAATGATATTATTTATTTTATGGAAGACTACAAATTGCAAAACGGTTTATTTACTTTTGTTCTCTGTTGACTAAAAAAGGGTAAAACAAAATATCTTGCTTATAAAAAGTACCTTTAGGGGGAACAATATTTTTTGTTAAAAATAACAAAAAATATTGCGATTTTTTTTATCAAAAACATTCATTAAGAAAATGAATCGGATTTGGCAAAACATTTTGAAACTAATATATAAATGGAAGTAAGATTAATCGTACGATATTGTTCTAAACTTTCTTTACAAAAACTGTGACAATGTATCTTATGCAAAAAGTGAATATAAGCATGAGTTAGAGTTTAATATGTTTTGCTGACTTAGTGACAGCTGTGTGATACGTCATCGAAAGGCTGAGAAGTAATGGAAAAAACAATAAAAACAGGTATTATTTAAAACATAGTTATTGATTTTGCCTTGTCTGAGAGAGGCATGAATTTTGTAACTTGATGAATCCAACTCGGTTATTCCGTACTTGAATCACGTTTTCAAACCAACAAGAAAAAGGATTGATTCAAAGTGTTTTCCATTTTTTTTCACGTTCAATAATGATGGGAGAATTGCAATTTATTTTTCTTTTATTTTATTGCGATTCAAACTTTACTTAATGCCTGTTGCAACCAACGAAGCTAATTTGGTGCATCAAAATTCAAAATATATAGGAATACATTATTCCTTCTAGGTTCGTTCATCTAACCGATATCAAGTTCATTGTCGTCTATCGTTCATTAAAAAAATCCAAAAGAATTCAAAAGAAATTCAACATATAAATAAACGGACTAATTTCATAACATAAGAAACGGAACAAGATTCTCTTTTATTTTTCAATTCACAACAGCTAACGTTGCCACACGGCATCGCAGGAAAAGAAAAGTACATAAAATTAAATTTATGACAAAAAATAACTATTCAAAAAATCGTGAGCCGTTGCCATAGGAACGCTCTAATTCTCGATCGCGTTTCGCAACATATTACTCCCCACCTTTTGAGTCCGTGTAAACGACTCAAAAGTATTGGTGCACCATATACTTTTCGAGTTTTTAACTGTTTTAATTTGACGACCAAAAGAAGAAAAGTTTTCTCTAATTATTTCATTGTCAGACACATAACGTTTTTCAGGCCTTCGATTCTCAGCATTCAAGTCGTGTATGTCATCGTCCACCCGTCCCTTCATATCTAATGAGTGATATCCATTCGAGTCAATTTCTAGTGGAAAAATACGTTGAATTGGTATCAAAAATACTCCTGTCTGAATTTTGACCTTTACAGTTCGAACATTGCCATCACGTCCAGGAACCAATTCAACGATCACAGCCAAAGGCCAATTGATACGTTGTTTGGACTCATTTCCAACTAAAACGATATCTCCTACTCTTGGTTCTCGTTTATCTTTGTTTTGTTTATGCCTTTGTATTAATTGGCTTAAGTACTGTCTTCTGAACCGAGATCTCAAATCTCTTAACAATTTTGCACGATATCTAATTCTTTTCCGCAGATGACTGGAATCAACTGAATCTATATCAGTGACATCACAAGAACTCGTTTCTTTCAAAAACATAGGCGGAGTTAGGGGAATTAAATCCTCAGAGTTTTCTGAAACATACGTAAGAGGCCGAAAATTTATTATGGACTCACAATCGCATAAAATGGTCAGTAATTCCTCATATGATAAAACTGATTTACCCAAGGTTCTTCTAAGCAGTTCTTTGATGACCCGAACAAGTCTCTCCCACCAGCCTCCTCACCATGAGGCTGTTGGAGGATCGAATTTCCAAACTATTCTTTCAGTATTTGTTTCTCGCATTATAGTTTTCCAATCTAAACTAGAAAACTCATGGAATGCTCCCCTTAAATTTGAACCATTATCAGAGTAAATAACTTTTGGCCTACCTCGCCTAGAAATGAATCGTCTTAGAGCAAGTAAGAATGAATCAGTAGACAGAGATGTCACTAGCTCGAGATGTATAGCCCTATACACCGCACGTGTAAACAAAGCTACCCATACATTTTCTCCATTTTTTAAAAATAATGGCCCAGCAAAATCAATCCCTATTACTTCGAAGACGGTA
Source organism: Trichonephila clavipes (assembly GCA_019973935.1). Classification (NCBI taxonomy): domain Eukaryota; kingdom Metazoa; phylum Arthropoda; class Arachnida; order Araneae; family Nephilidae; genus Trichonephila; species Trichonephila clavipes. Next base: position 140,505 of record BMAU01002953.1, on the reverse strand, counting down.
GAATTCTCAACACGATCAGCTGGCAAAGGAGTAGGTTCGCATAGCATCGGCTCAGCTTTATATCTACGACATTTTGTATATTTATTCACTACACTACGAATAGTTCTGCGAGATTTACAAATCCAAAATCTTTCTCTCAATATACACTGTAACATTTGAACTCCTGCATGACAATTTTTCTTATGAACTGATTCAATTAGAAGCTTTGTAAATGTACAATTAGCAGGTAAAAAGGTATGGAGCAAGAAACGATGGGATATCTTTACGCTCAGTAATACGAGTTTTAACTCTAATATTGTCATCATCGTCAAGAAACACATCAATTGAATTGATACATTTTATGTCAGGAAAATAACACTTTTGGACTATATGAATCAAAAACTTTTCAGCATTATCAATATTTCTAAATAAGAGTTCAGAGTTTTTACAAGAACGGATTTCTTTTCGGCAGTTGTGGATAAAACGCAACATCCAAGCAACTACACGAATCATCAAATTATAATCAGAAACTCTTTCTGCATACCAAGGAGTAGAAACTTCTGACAAATTAGCGTTTGACAACTTAACTTTTTTCTTTCTATATCTACTTCCTTAGATTCGCAAAAAACGTCATTTACAGGCCAATTTTCCGAATTCTCTTTCAACCATGGAGGTCCGTTTCACCATTGAGACTCCAGCATTTTTTTTTGTGAACAACCACGTGATAACACATCGGCTGGATTCATATTACCTGGAACATGCCTCCAGGACTGAACATGAGAAAATTGCCGGATTTCTTTGACTCGATTGGTTACAAAAATAGACCATTCGTCATCCTTTATAATCCACCACAATACAACAGTGGAATCCGACCCAAACACAGTTTTTATGTCAGCGATATCTAATGCATTACGAACCGATAATGCTAATCGGGAACCGATGCAGCAGGCCATTAATTCCAAACGAGGAGTACTTAATTGTTTTAAAGGAGCAACTCTACATTTTGCTCGCATCAAATTTAATTTTACTTCAGAGGAAGAAACTGTTCTAACAAATATACATGCTGCATAAGCTCCTTTAGAAGCATCAACAAACACATGTAACTCAGAAGAAGCATTAATTTCCACATATCGTGGCAATGAAACATTTTTCAACAAAAGCATACTACTCTCCCATTTACAAAATTCGTTCTGTATGTCAGAGGGCAATACTTCATCCCACGGAATTTTAAGTCTCCAAGATTCCTGTAACATAATTTTTGGTACCAACATAGCTGGTTTTAATATACCAATTGGATCAAAAATTGAATTAACAATTGAAAGAATCAATCTTTTTGTGATCTTAGAATCACATGACAACACATCTAACTTAATATTACACCTCAAAAGGTCATTATCCAGATTCCATAAAATACCCCAAACAGAAGTATCTCCTGAATGTTAAGAAGTATATTTACAGGATACATTACTTTCCCAATTCCTAAGGTTGAAGCATCCCTTTGACATTATCAATTTCGTCTTTTCAATGAAAGTTTCTACATCATCAACATTATATACACCAGAAACAAAATTATCTATATAAAAAGAATATCTTAATTTATGGATTACATCTGAAAATTCGGAAGGAGAGTTATCTAAAAGATGTTTTATTGAAGCATTTAATAAAAAAGGACTGGGCGATACGCCAAAAACTACCCTGCAGTGCCTGTATATCCCTTCTTCATCACAAGGATAAAAGAAACGTAAATAACGCATTAAGGCTAATTTTTTATTATCCGATAGATTAAAAGATTCACATTTCCAAGGTAATTCTAATTGGCATCTCCCATCAAAAAGTGCACGCAATTTATTTTGGAAATCTATTATATTTTCATTTTCTAAGTTTTTCCTACTAGTATCTTCCAAGGGATCAGTAATACCTAAGACTTCAAGATTCCACAGTTCTCGTAGAGAATTATTACTAACACGCAAAGAGAGCACAACTAAAACGTTATCTTTACAATAAGAATCATTTAGCGTTTCATTTGGTTTTCTTATAACTGTCCAACCGAGATTTGTTTTAATCGCTGTCAACCCAGATGTTAACTCAACACAGTCGCGACCACATAGTATTTTGCCAATAACATCTGCCCCGATTAGCAAATCAATTTCATTTCCTGAATAGAAAGAATCAAAAATCTTAATTTTTCTCTTATCTAATTCCTGCAAAATTTCAGGATCATTAATTTTCGGAATGAATCCACAAATTTTCTTTTCAGAGAGGGCTTCAAATTTACATATAAAATTATCTAAATCACTTACTTCAACAGTATAAACTGAATGAAGTATCGGTTTTGTTTCCTTCCCGCCAAATAACCCATGTATTACTTTTTCTTGGCGAATCGGATACACTTTCATATGCCTAACAATTTTCTCTCTAATATATGAAGTTTGCGAGTCCGAATCAAGAAGTGCTCGAACTCTCCTTCGCTATCCGCCTATTTTCAGATAAACCTGTAAAGTCTGCAAAAATACACTTTTCAATCGCGAATTATTAGAAAGTGAAACATCAGAGAGATTTAACAGAATTTTCATTTAAGAGAGAGTCAGGACTATTATTCACATTTTGAAAACACATTAATTTTAGATGATTCTTAGAACATTTTACATTAACTCTACATTGATTTCTCATACGCCCTGCTTTTAAACAATTAAAACATACACCTTTTTTTAACAAAATCTGCTTTCTGTCATTTAAACTCATTTTCTCAGCTTTGAAATACTTGGAGCTCTCATGACCTTTTTCACAGAAAACCCAATTGACCTTACCTTTTGAGGTACTTACAAGTAACGCAGCAGTCGGAACATCACTTGTAACAACAGTTTTATTACGCTTTACATAATTATTACTAAATCCAGAACGAGCCAAACTTATCTCTTCTGACTCCACCTCATGACGCAAAAAAGTCATTAGATTTTCTAAAGTTCTGTTAGATTTGGAAACGGCGTCTTCAGAATTACGACTTCTTTCCCAGGCACGTAGAACATTTCCCGGTAAACAGGATTCCACCAGTGGCCCTAAAAGATCAGCAAATTTTTCTTTGGTTCTTCCTAAACTCTCTAATGCTCTCAGCTTTGATTCCAGACTGTCGTAAAGCACCGCCAAATCGGTATTCGAACGTCCGGGAACAGCATTCTTCATTACTAGATTTAAAAGATCACGAACAAATATTTGTACCAGCAAACTGTCTCGTCCGAAACGTTCTTTCAGCTGTTCAATTGCTTTCGGATAGTTATCATCTGTCATGGGAAAACTGTTAATCAAATGTGCAGCTCTGGAATTCGGTATAATGCACTGAGCTAAATACTGAAATTTATCTTCAGGCACAATATCAGGATCTTCGTGGATTTTTGAAAATTGAGACCAGAAACTCAATATTCTCTGGCATCTCCTGAAAATTTCATAAGTTCCAGCTTCGGTAATTTGAATTTTCGATTTTTATTCATTGTCTCAAGATCGCTACTGACAATTGTTTCATTGTGAATGTTCACTCATTCAGATAACTTCGAAATCCTATTCTCAAGTTTGGTTCTCAACGTTAAAAAGATGTCACGATAATTTTCACCTTCTGTAAATTCTTTGTCATATCCATCTTCATCAGTAATCAAACCAAGAACCTTTTCATGTGTCGTTTCTAATCTTCCAAATTTATCACACAACTGAGTCAAAAGGATTCGAAGATTTTCAACATCAGAAATATCATTTAATATAGTTCTTTAATATTATTCGTTGTTAAAGTAAACGCAATGCGTTCATTTTTTCTTTTAATCTTCAACGGTTCCATTGCTCATTCATAAATTTAAAAAATATTTAGACAACAATAAACTGTCCTGTCGCGGACGCCATTTTTATGTTGCAACCAACGAAGCTAATTTGGTGCATCAAAATTCAAAATATATAGGAATACATTATTCCTTCTAGGTTCATTCATCTAATTGATGTCAAGTTCATTGTCGTCTATCGTTCATTAAAAAATCCAAAAGAATTCAAAAGAAATTCAACATATAAATAAACAGCCTAATTTCCTAACATAAGAAACGGAACAAGATTCTCTTTTATTTTTCAATTCACAACAACTAACGTTGCCACACGGCATCACAGGAAAAGAAAAGTACATAAAATTAAATTTATGACAAAAAAATAACTATTCAAAAAATCGTGAGCCGTTGCCATAGGAACGCTCTCTTGAATCGCTCTAATTCTCGATCGCGTTTCGCAACAATGCCTACATTGAAAATTTGTCTTTAAAACACGCTTTGTTTTAAGGTTAACTTAGAACATTTATGGCAAACTCATAAGATATTACGGTCCACATGATATATTCTACATTACGAGAGCAGGGTTAAAAGTTCTCAGCCTGGCAAGGAAAGACTGATTCAAAAAGTTTTGGCTAAAAAATGATTTTATTTTTTTTACTTACCATCTCCCGGTGGATCCTAGGAGGGCGCACTGCTTGGCTATAAAGTTTACTATATGGCAACCCTGCAAAATTTATGGAAGTAGTAACCCTACTCGGATTCTTTTTTAGTTTTTCAGGATTTGTACAGCGGTAATTTTTTCCCCGGCAGTCATGTTGAAAGGTTTGAGCCATTTTCTTGAAACCACGTTTTTCCTTTTTGAAGCTCTACCAATTGTTTTTAATTCTTTTGAATGAAAGAGGTAAGAAAGAAATGATAGCTTTGTGAATGAGTGAACGAAATTTTTTTGGTATGGATGTGTCCGAAATATGAAAATAATTTGCGTTTGAGAGAAATTGTAGTTGGTTTGTTCATCAGCCTAAAACATTCATTAGCTTCGTTCTTCAGCTGCGTTTTAGAAGCGACGATTTTCAATTTTTCTTGTAGAATCCGTTTTAGAACCCGCGTTTTCATCGTACACACACGTCAAATGTGTACGATGTAGAAAATGTAGAAAAATTCTTCTTCTGAATAAAAGGTTAGAAAGTTATGATCGTTTTTTGTATGAAAGAAGGATTGATAGAATCTTTGTATGGATGTCCGAAATTTAGAAAGAACTTGTATTTAATTTCTTATTTTTCGTTTGCTGTTTCATATGTTGTCCATTTTAGAAACCCACGTTTTTCGTCTCTTGGCGCCATTTAGAAAACTACATTTTCCTCTCTTGTTTTCTTCTCTGACTCCATTTTGAAAACGCGGGTTTATCCTTGGCGTCACTTGGCGAAAAACTTTTGTCGCCAAATACAGCGGTGTGCTGTCCTAGGATTTAGGCCCCTTGACTTCCCTTGGTTCCCTAGACTTTATGGCACTTCGTCCAGCGTTCTCCAACATCAATATTCACAATCAATCAAGCAGAGTTACGAGAAATTTACACAGAAAAGTAGCACGAAGAAGGGAAAAAGGTAGCGAATCGATTTTCACTTGCAAATTAAATATCACTTTTTTAACTGTGTAAAACTATATATATATATATATTTTAAAAAATACATTAAAAGGCTTTAATTATTTTATTCATTTAAAATACACTCAAATTCTTTTTGCTCAGTATCGTGATCTACTGTGTCTTTTTTTAATAGATTTCTGAATTATATTTGAGCATTGGTGAAGATGCAATGAAATCAACGCAGTCCCTCTTTCTTCTAAATTCATTTTGATTCTGAGAATTGAATCTAACAGTTCGGGGCACATTCGATTCCTTCAATTTCTTTGTCGACGTCATTCTGGAAAATACCCTTTCCCCAGGGACATTACTTATGAGTAGGCTGTAAAGCTCTAAAGCAAATGTAGCTAAATATTTTACAAACGGGCTTCCAACTGCATCTTTTATATTAAAATGTGACACCAAAATAATGCTCCATCATTTAAAAGCTTAGATTCAAAAGAAAAAAACATCTTTTAACTGTGTGTTAAAAATTAGTCTCCATTGGTTCTCCAGAACATCCAATTTAGATTGTTCTGCTAATTCTAAAGGCAGATCAGAAAAAGGACGATTTTGAATTTTAAAAAATTCTTTTACTTTTTAAAGTTACGTAATTTGAAGGGATTCGGTTTAAAAGTTGCTCACACGATGTCTTGAGAAAATTATGACATCATTGATAAAAAAATTTTTTGTAGATTCAGTAGAAATTACTTTACGTTTGTTTGTCAATTTATTTAAAAATTACGTATCGAAAATCAACTTCTTCAATCGGTAAGTAAATGCTTGTTAAACTCATGTCAACTTCAAAATTCACACACATTTAGGGTAGATTATTCTTCTTAGAAGATTAAGGTTTCTAGTTCTCTCACCCTTCTAGTTCTGTCACTAATTTGCAATGTTCAGCATAATTACTTTGAAAGAGCAAGTTAATTCGCTCAAATTCTGCTAAAACTGGCAAAACAAATGTCAGATATAACTCATTTACCGGATCCGAATACATTATGGAAAGCTCTCTTGCAAGATATTTATCGCACACTGAGAAAGCAAGCTTTAAATGAAGCTTTAATGAATCCCAGTTGTTAAGGCTTCTTTTAATGCAATTGCTTCTTGCTAGCCATCTGGTTGAAGAAAGTGGAATCAATTGTGTAATGAATCCTTTCCATCATTTAATGTCTTATCTAAATCCATATAAGATTTTCTTTTTAAGGATAGAATGTTAAATTGTTTAAGGTTACAATGTTAAATTGAGCCATTTTAGGAACCAGTTTCTCAGAAACTGTTAAATATATAAACTTCAAAATTTGTCTGTATATTAATTAGGCCTTTTTATTTAAATACTGTTAAATATATTTAAAATATATTGTTTACTTTTTTCAAAAAAATTCATCGTTAAAGTATCACTTTGAAATTTTTGAAAACTGTCAAATTTTTTACGATAACTGCTTTTCAGCAAAATATTTCAGGAAAATCTCCAAAAAAATAACCTTAGTATATAGATTTACATATTATTTATGTGCAGTAAAAATTGCATGAGCACTCATTCTGTAGATTCTGAGAAAACTGTACACGTGGTTTGAAAACAACCATTTTGAGATAATTGCATTTTTAGTGTAAAAAAGCACTTGATCACAAAAATAATGAATTACAACATGTATTTGCCTATTTTATTAAATATTAGCTTATTATCTATTACTTTTAAGGCTTTTTAGTTTTCTCTTATACTTAGATTTCTCAGAAAATACATTTATAGCATTTTTCACTTTTAAGCTGTCGAGGTATTTTTTAGCGTTTGATTATTTTACTCAAATTCTGTATCCATTTTTGAGGAATTTTCAGTTCTGATACATTACTTTCATCAAATTTTGACTATAAAGCATCATAAATACCATGTGAAAATGTGTCAATACATGAAAATATGGCTTTAGTAATACATGATTATACACACTATTTCGAAAAGTTTCATTAGTGTTTTATATATTCACCTGTTAACACAATGTTTTACAGCAGCAGAATTAAAAATTTTCTTTAAATATTTGGTAAATGATATTCAAAACAACAAAAAAAACATAAAAACAGATTTCTTGAACATGAAATTTATGTATTTTTATATATGTAACAAGCTATGTGCAACGAAAAAAGGCATTGCATTTTTAGATATTTATAAAACTTTTACTAAGAAACTATTGAACACCAAAGCTTAAAAATTTGTATAAATACACAATACATATGAAATATATAGTAAAAATTTCCAGTTCATGCATACGGTAGATTTATAGAAAAAAAAAATACACAATTTAATAAAAATCGTCATTTTCTGTGTTACGACATGTGTTCATTAGTGAAAAATGTCAAAGAAATATTTAAAAAATTTTGCATACAGAATAAGAACAGACAACAATATATATGAAATATAAGTAAAAGTCTCCAGTTCATGCATACAGTAGATTTAAAGAAAAAAGAACAGACTACTTGAAAAATATATTAATTAGAAAACAGTAGCTTTTGTATAAATTTTTACCTCGTCAAAAAGATCCTGCACTGTAGCCGGTTTTTACCTTATTTTTCTTAATATTATCTTCTTTCTTTCTTTTTCTTCTTTTATCTTTTCTAATTTTCTTCGAGCGTCCAGAAAAAGCATAAATTCCTTTCATTAGTCTTTCCCTATCAAGAAGTTTCATGGCACTTACTGAAAATTCCCTGGTTCTACACCCATTTTTTGAAGCATTTTTAATTTCGATACATTACCATCATTAAAGGAATCATAAACACCAACTGAAAGTGTTTCATTTTATACAAATGTTGCTTTGGGAACACGTGACCAAATGACATTATGAAAACTTTCATTCGGGTTTTGTGTTTTTCCATGCAAACATTTTTCAACAGATCAGGATGGGAAAGATCTCTAAATATAGAACGCATTGCTTCAACAGCGACCGGAAGACTGTTTTTATGTTTGTAAGACTTACCTGATGCTTCAGCCTTTTTAAATCCACACCATGAATCTTCCCCGATGGGACACAAACCATGTTGAGGATATTCATCAGTTGATAACTTATGCAGAAAAATGGCCCAGATAGCTTGCCGCATATTCTGAACACTGCTGTGATTTCTCCGAATAGCTGATCCATAGTATGACTGTAAGTTATCAATTTCATGTTCAGTCAAACGATTTTTCCCACTTAAACACTTACCGTCTGACAAGATTTGCCTTTTCAATTGAGCTTTTAATCGGCGTAATCTTGTTCCCATGCGCTTCATTACATGGCCAATACACTCCAATTTTTCAATTGGATATTTATTTCCATAAATGTTTTTCTTTTTTACCGCATCAAATGCTTTGCAATCCCCATCTTCTAAGTATGTAATATATCGGGCATTATGTAAAGATAATGACAGTTGAAAAATTTTATACGCACCTTAGATTTCCATCGCTCCACTAGATCCAACGTAGTTCCTTTTATAATCCTTTTAATGAAAATTCAAGTTTTTACAAGCGCAATATTTCGAAAGAATATCAACATCTATCACCTTACCTGTATCAATGCTGGTCACAGTAACTACACCATTCAAGGATGTGTAACCACGCTTCTGCCATATCCCATCTACAGCTACCGCTATATTTTTGTTACCTTCATTTTCACAAATAGCTTCCTTCGCAGCATTTTGAATTGAATCCTCATAAACAAGTTTAGCAGCATTTAAAATTCGCTTACCGTAAGGAGAAAACCCTGTAGGTGGTTGCGGAAGATTCATTACGCCGCAGAACATTCTCCCTGCTTCTGCACCTTTTTCCAATTGAACGCATAGCATACACAAACCTGGTATTTATTGTAGCAATTTGTGTTCCTTCATGAAAATTTGAAGAAGAGAATTCTACACGATATGGACAAGCAAAACATTTCAGGACAAACGTAATAGCCAGTCCAGACTTACTCTTTAAAAAACTTGCATGTCTAAACCACTGTTGCACATTTTACAGTGAACTTCATTCTTGAAAACAAAAGCAAGAATATTCAAATTCATGATTGCATTTATAATACCTACGCTATCACCAAAAGAAGAAAAACTCTCATTTAATTTGGGAATTTTCTTTTCTTTTGCACATGACTGCTTTGAATCATGTGCATTTTCAGCTTGAGCATTTAATATACTATCAGTGGTACTTACTTTACTATTAATAGTATTCTTACGTGGATAATACTTACCTTTGCGTTTCTTGAAAACTTTTTGCAATCTTGGCATTTCAAAATTTCAGAAATTTTAAGTATCGATAAACGACAAGTGCTCAATTAAAACGTGTTCGAAAGCGCCAAAAATAAGTAAACAACCCTAACAGTTACACTTGCAGTTATTCTACAGTTAGTTTCGTGGGAATAAATAAAACGGATAATGGCTTTGCAAGAGCATCCCAATTTTAAAAGGCAAATGTTTACATTTCTATCTGTCAAAGTAGGCGTGGCAAATCAGTTGATTATTTTTTAAAAAATTTTAAAATACTTCTAATTCATAAATTGACTAGGATGTTATATCATTGGAAAGGGCTTAATTTGGAGATTTGAGAAATATCATTATCTCAAAATCGATTTCTGGAAGGTGTTTACCATACCGACTGCTCTTAAAGCAGATCTATGAAACCAGTTATATGATTCTCTTATCATATAATCTAAGTTAGATGGCAAATCCTCGTTGGCATATAAACTCACTAAATGAAGCGAATGACAAATGCATTTAATTATAAGTAGATTTGGGATGTCCTTATTTATTGCAGTAAAAAATGAATGATTTTTCCTTCTAATATTAGATGCTCCATCCATCCCAATAGCAAAGCACTTTCCTCGGTTGATTCCTATTTTATTGAAAAAGTCTTTTACATGTTTCTACAGCGAGTCAGCTGTAGATTCCACAACTTCTATTAGTCCTAAAAATTGAGATACTATCTTATTCTCTTTTCCATTGTAGTAGCGAACACACAAACAAAGATGTTTACAGCGTGCAACATATGTAGATTCATCAAGTATTAAAGAGAACTGTGACTTCTGGTTCCAGCACCACTCTTATTAAAAATTTCACTTAAATGATCGATAGATTGAATGGCTGTATGGGAAGCAACAAAAACGAAAAGTTTTATTTGTTACAAATATGTTGTTGAAATTTTCAAAAAGCGTTTTTATATTTCCTTTTTTCGAGAATGAAACTATTTAAGAATTTTTTTTATGCTTCATCTTAGTTCTGTGTTTAATCAAATCATTTTTATGTGCTCTCAATTCATATCTGGATATCTTACACTATGCCTTAGTCTTGTCATCTTTTATTCCTTCGAGTCACAATTCACATAGGAGTTGCAAGCCAAGATTTTTGAAAGGAGGGGGTTTTCTCTTTGTTCATGATGACTATTTGGGTAAAATGCTTAAAATAAAATAATACGTCAAATCGCAAAAAAAATTAAGTAAATGAAGTTTTCAACAGTTCTACAGGATATCAAACTAAACTGCATACAACATACGACAAGAAATGACTAGATGTATTTTAGAGCGAGTAACAATTTATGAATCAACCAGCAATAACACTTCTTATAAGAATATACTTATAATAAAAAAATGTTATCTAACTTTTCTCTTAATCTATAAAAGAGAGAGAGAGAGAGAGAAAATCTAAAAATTCTTTTTTTTTATATTGACTTAATCATGATGATTCAGAAAAAGAATTTATTGTTGATGATCCAGAAAAAACACACCAAAATTTACAATGAACAACAGACAAATGAACCGCAATTTGTTTTAATACTGAGAAACAATAATGCAGATTACGTAATGTCTTGTTCCAGAATCGGAAGATAGAATAAGAAGACAAAACAAAGTGAAAACTAAAAAGTTTCATCATAGAAAAATGTAGAAATATCGATGAAGAAATCGTAAAAAAATGATGAAATCTATACCAAGAAGTTTAAAAGCTTTTGTGGACAATAAAAGTTAACTTCTACCAAGTACTACATTATATATAACAAAAAAAAAAATACAATATTTAAAACTATATTGATATTTTTTTAAGTATACGAAGAGTTGTGGCCTAACTTTTCAGCAGTTTTCTATTATTAATTTGTTTAAATAATAATTATGCTAGGTTTAAAAATTGATGTTATTCCAATAAGAATAAGTAGCAGATATTGTAAAAAAATTACAGATCCTATAAATAATAAATGGTAGGTTCTTTCTCTTCAAATATAACATGTCATCTGTATAATCCAAGTACAATAAAATCACTACTTCTTTAATGTCTAAAGAGTTTTATTCCAGAGACAGCCACACACAACACAAAAAGAAAAACTAACTATGATACATTTAATTTTAAGTTAACGCCATTTTGTTTCTATCCTCCTCAACGTAATCACTATCCCGCTCATTCTGCCATGTTCTCTCACTCCGCCATCTTGTTGACTTTTTTTATATCTTGTTCACTTCCTCCCTCCTCTCTGTCTTTTCCTCTCCCCTCGATGGCCGCGCCACCTATAAAGATTTTTAAACTTCCGGGCGAATCTTGTATGCCCTTCCAACGGAAGCACATGCGTCATCTTAAATGACCAGGTGCTACAAGAAAGAGGTTCGTCACACCCACACACACTCAAATAATGTTCAAACCTTAGTGTTGAAGAGAAAGTGCACTATCTTACTATGAGTATCGAGCTACTCAATAATATTCTTGAATTAGTTCTAAAAGTACACTGGTAAAAATATGCTAAATAAGTCAGTAATAAACGGTTTCCTAGCAAACTATGGAAATTCCACTTTTAAATGAATACTGCAGTTGACATATATGCATATACAACACTAACAAAAAAAAAACAATAATAAGAATAAGTATACGTTATACTCCAAAACATGCATACATAAATCAATCAATATAATAGACGTTTTCCAAATACTCTATGAAAATTTCACTTTTAACTGAATGTGACGGTTACCATATATACATATACAACATTAACCCCAAAAAAACATTAATGAGAGTAAAGATACATTATGATTATGTCTCTGCTACTCCACTTTCCTCGGTCCCAGTATAAGCGAGGCAAGGTTTTATCTCCCCGAATGGTCACTTCCAGTTTGACACGTCGTTTAAAACAACGTTTCTGAAATTCTATTTCACTCTTCCTCAATTTACGTACAACTCCCTTCTTCATCCGCGATGGGTCAACTATCTTAAAGGGGTCGGGTTTCACCCCTAACCTTCTCATCCCGGTAGATGGTGTGTCGTGTGTTCTCAATTTAAATCGAAATCGTTGCCTTATCATTCGATTTTCTCGCGATGATCGTCGTATCTTCACAGTACCATCTCGGTTGATAAAATCCGTCAGTTTCCACGCAAGTTTTCCTATTCCACTTTTATCCTGCGAATATTTGCCTCTAAAACTCCAGTGCTGGGGTATAAGTACCATGTTGCTTGAGGCTTTTAGATTCACTTTTTGTTGTAACTCGGCAACTGTCATTCTGCTTAAATTTTTGCGTTTTCTTTTAGGCAATTTTAGCTTTTCTTCTTCAATTTCATCCTCATCAAAGTCAATTCGCTCTTTGCTAAGGATTACGGGATTAAGATAATCTTTATCCTTTATCACATCAACTGATATTTCTTCCTTTTCTTTCTCCACAACAACAAATTGTGCTACGGCATATTGATCCGCACTACGCGTCTGAACTTGTCCTCCTTTAGGCACAAGAACCTTCTCGATTGCCTGGGTTACCTCCATATCTTCATCTGACGATTTTTCCTCCTCTTCATTTAACAATTGATTTTCCTCGTTCATTCTTTTACATCTTTCTTCTGGTAAACACTTATGTTCTTCTTTCATGCTCGTTTTATGTTCCTCTTGAACATGTCGCATCTGCTCTTCCACCAGCCATCTTTCTTTCTTCAATCTCATTTCTTCTTCCAAAGCTATTCTTTCGTTCATTCTTCCATCTTAAGCCCTTCCTCCACTTCAACCTTGAGTTTGGTCTCACTGCTAAGATTGGATCTCACTTCGTTTCCAACGTTGCCTCTATCTGTCGACACTTCTATGTCTAGGCATGCTCTTGCGAAATGACCTTCTCCTTCCAACTCGATTAGTTTTTTCTGGGTTTCGAACTCGATTTCGATATCCCTCTGCTCGAAATCGGCCCGTCTCTTTCTTTCCGCTATTTCCATCTCTTCTTTTCTTTTCCTCTCCGCCAATTCCATCTCTTCTTTCCTTTTTCTCAGCTAATTCTATCTCTTTTCTTTTCCTCTCATCCAATTCTATCCTTTTCTTTTCCTCTCATCCAATTCTATCTTCTTTTCTCTCGCGTTCCTCTATAATAGTGTTTAAAAATTCTCTACAAAACTCCTCGTCGAAGTATTCACTATTCAAGATAGCATCTCTCAACTCAAACACTCTCATCCCAAGGACATCTTCAACTCCCATTTCCGTAGCCATATATTGCAGTTCTACTTTTGATCCCTTTCCTAAAAATGCCATCTCGCCCTATAGTTGTCCTAAATCAATCAAATAACCCTCTAATTTCAAAACACAACAGTATGCTCAATTAATCTAGGTGGGTCTTATTTTTAAAAGTAAATGTTTTGTATTTCTTTAGTATAAAATTTTCAAATTTATACCTTGGATGCTAAATTTTGCACATATGTTAGACCAAAATTAAATTCACCAAAATACTATTACTACAATAATAATACAGATTCCTACTGCATAAAATATCTCAATTTTTCGAAATTTGTAATTCTAAAGATTTTCATAAATCCTAACAATTAGAAAAAAATATTTGTGTTCATATCATTTTCACAAAACAAATTCAAATAAAAATAAAATAAAATCAACCTTTAAGCCAAAATAAAAAAAAACATCAGTAATCTAAAAACATATTTGACATATCTGATACTTAAAAAAATCATCTAAAATATATTATAAATGCGAAAGTTTGTGAGGATGTTTGGGGGTCTTTCACGCAAAAACAACTGAATGGATTTTAAAGAAACTTTACAGTAATATAGTTTATACATCATAATAACACATAGGCTATAATTTATAGTATAGGCTATAATTTATAAAGATATTGTATAAAGTATCTAAAATAAAACTATATTTGTTAAGTAAGTAGGAAAAAACTCTGCAATCTGCAAGCAATTCTGGCGTGCGCAGCAAAAAAGCCCACCACAGCATATATCTATCTTTTGTTTGTGAAAAACCCTTTTTGTTTTGGCTACGCAAGGCGCTCGCTTCTAATTAATTCCTGTGATCAGCAAAATGCCTTTTTTTTATTTCAGAATAAAATTAAGTTTTGAAGCGAGAGGTTGTTATAAGTCTTTCTTTAGTTTAATGTTTTTTTTTTTATGATTTTATTATGCACATTTGGTAGTAAGAAATTGATCCTTTTTCAAAATAAATGCTTTTATCAGTTCTGGTACTTAAAAGTAAATAAACTTTCTCTTTCACACTGCATCATTTGGGCAAATTTTCAAAATTTGTTTGTGGTTAGTAGTTAATTATAACGCTATAATTTTAATTGAATAGGCAGATATTGCGTTTTTAAGGATAAAAATAATTATAACTACTGTACTGAATTTTTTGGAGTGAGTGAATATTAACGTCGCACTGTGTTCAGCTACGCGAGGACTTTTTTGGCAAAGGATCACGTAATTTTGAACCATGGTCAAGTGACGTGGATGATACCTGAGCTGGCTCCCCCTTCTCCTAACTACCACACCAACTGGAGGACGTTTGAGCTCTCGACAGATTTAACGTGCATCGCTCCCCTACACGGCGGGTATTAAATCCCGGGATTAGTTATTTTAATATCGGGATCGCGAGGCTGCAAACCTTAATTTCAATAATTGCTTTCCTCTCTTAATGTTTAAGGTAACAGAACACCTTCGATGAAATTTTTTTGAATTAACCTGAATTTTGCCTGTAAATGCATATTTTATGACCTTATGGGTCTCTAAAATTAGAAAAACACTCAAGAAAAGTTTTATTAGTGCACATTTTTACTGTCAAATGGGTATTTTATAAAAAAATAAGCAAAAATAATATTTTACGCAAAACATGATAATTGAAAATAAAATAAATATATTGACATTTTTTGTATATTGAATAACATAACATACAACCTTATCTAGAGAATAGACTCTTATTTTTGTAATATGACCATTACGTGGGAACTTATTGTGTTTCGAACTTATATACGTTGAAATTTTCTTAAAAGCTATTGTAATTTTTACTTTATTGCTATATAAAAAAATTTCTACTCACACACAACACAAAATCTTATGAATGGTCTATTCCCTGTATAAGTATTTAAAAAACATACATATAAAAATTTTATATCATTCAAGCATAACTTTTTGAGATATTGTGTTTTGCGGTAAGAAAAAATGTAAAAAAATTCATTTTGAGAAAACGACAAAAATAACATTAAACTATTCTGATTACAAGATAAACACTTACTTTCTTATTAAAATGCACCAGATTTATAATTCTCCCCATCTTTGACTTCTAAAACACTAATTTTTTTTTAAGTGCTCTTAAAATTTTCCTGTTTTTCTTTGTTTTGGGGTCTGCATTATGAATTGATTCACGGATTCTGCATTTATCTAAATGTTTATATCCCCGTAAGGTAAACACCCCAGGGTTTTCAATATT
The DNA here is from genome assembly GCA_019973935.1 of Trichonephila clavipes. NCBI lineage: Eukaryota > Metazoa > Arthropoda > Arachnida > Araneae > Nephilidae > Trichonephila > Trichonephila clavipes. Next base: position 124,445 of record BMAU01002953.1, on the reverse strand, counting down.
CATTTTATTAAAAACTTTTAGACACCCATTTAATCCTTCATTGAAGTGTATAATAGCATCATACGACCCAAATTTAATTGTTTTGAGCGAAACAAATACTTCCTTTGGTACTTTTTGCCAAACTATTCCATTAAAACACTCGTTGGCATTTTGCGTGTGTCCATGCAAGCACTTACTTAATATTTGTTTGTCGCATAGTTCTAAATATACTGGTTTAATTTTATTTAAAACATCATTTGATAAACCAGCATATTTTGTGAAACATTTTGTTCCATTTGCCACCCCCGCGGAAAATAACACCAGCTTTCTTTCCCTATTGGGCATTGACCATGCATCGGTTTCTTATCACTTGATGCACAGTGATATAACGCAGCAATTACATTTTGCTGCATGGCAGTTAAGTTACCGACATTGCTGCGAACAGCAATTCCGTAATAGTTTTGAAGTCGGTCAATAAAATTATCAGTTAATTTGCCTTTACCAGACAGTCCTTTAGTTTTAGTTTTCAGGTTTCTCAGACGCGAACCCACTCTCTTTTGTACATGGCCAATGCACTCAAACTTGGTCACACTGTTTAATCCATAAGTGTCTTTCACACTCATGAAAGCTTTTGAGTCGCCATCCCCATAATATTGAGTGTATTGCAGTCTGCGGTTTTCTTCAGATCGAAGAAATATTCGGGAAGCCCCCACAATTTCCATTTTTGATGAAGAGCCTGTGAAATTACACTGACATATGTGGGTCGGCTTTTGACGACTCATATTCAAAGTTTCTTGGCATAGTCTGAAGTCTCTTACATGTTGGACAGTAGGACGACATAACTTCTATGTCTAACACCTTACCAGTATCAACTGATATTGCAGCAACACAGCCATCCATAGATGTATAGCCTCTTCGTTGCCATGTGCCATCCACCGATATGCCACATTTTACAATATCGGATGAGAGATTTTGTTGTTTCTCCACAATTTCAGTAGCAGCTTTTATCATGGATTCCTCAGCTACTTCCTGAACCACTTTTAAAAGCTTTGCTTCCTGATTTTTATAAGCAGTTTTGGTTAGTCGAGACAAATTTAATGTTGAGCATAATTTAAATGCCCCAGCAAAACCTTTGCCTATCTGCCTCATACCATATACTATCCTGGTATTTATGACAGGTGCATTTACAACTTTTTTGATGAAGCAAATGCAAAAAAAAAAAAACAACACTTACATTTTAGTGTAAAATGGGAGCACAATCCATATCTGGAATCCTCGAATAGTTCTACTTTTTCAGCAAAACATTTTGGGCAGCAAAGTTGAGCAAAAGCCTCCACAATAAATTCAAGGTCAACGATTCTGTTACCAAACACAGGACCAGGCATTTCTTCTGCAGTTGAGAAACTCTTTTCCCAACTTAGAACAGCTAGCAGTACATTCAGGAACTGCTGAAGTGCTATATTTTTTCGAAGTGTTTGTGAATTTATTACCATAAAATTGCCGCTTGCGCTTTCTAGCAATACTTTTAACCATTTTTAAGTTAAAATAAAGCAGAATAAAACAATCAAATAAACTTTTTTACGCTGTCAATTCTTTCAGCATGAAAATAGAACGCATATGTAAACAAAGTCAAAACAACAAACTTGCTGCCAGGTTTTACACATAAAAAAGGAAAACTGTATTTCCAAATACATTTATATTTATTCTTAAATGTTCTATTTTAATTTCTGACTAAATATTTGTATATTAATTATAATATTTCATGTCATATTTTATGAAAGAGAAACGTTAACAAACAACTCGGCCACACTTCCGGTTAGCAGAAACTATTTCGGGTCCGAGAAATTGATGATTAAGTAATATTGAAAAAGCTGTAACTCGGCTTCTAACTAAGATAGAAACAAAATTTTAACATATTTACAAAGATAAAAGATTGAATTTTAATACAAGACCAAAAACGAAAAATCGATATATTGACCAAAAATTGAGTTTTAGAGGTGTTCTGTCACCTTAAGTCATTTTGTTCCGATTATAATTTATTCTTTACTTGTATACTCATAAATACAAGTTCTACTTGGCAGATATAATATTCCTTAATAGTATTCAAAAGAAAAAAATAAGTTATTACACTGTACTCTAATAAAAATATCTAATTTTTTATAATGTTTCTGATGAAACGCAATAATTATCTGAACTGATGTTCAGTAAAAATATACATCTAATCTTTCTGATGAAACACAAATATCTTTTCAAATTCTTGGAATAGATGATACTATTAATTAGAAAAATGTTTTCTATGACAGAAAACTACATATTTCTCACGGTGATCATTTAATGATTCTAATGACTCACCCGACCACTATTTCCTCTGACGGAAAACTAAAATATTTCTCAATTTTAATCAAAAGAAAAATGTTTTCTATGACAGAAAACTGAATATTTTCCACAGTGATCATTTAATGATTCTAATGAGTCACACCGAACAATGTCTTCTCTGACGGAAAACTAACATATTTCTCGCGGTGATCATTTAATGATTATAATGACTCACCCGACTTATCTTTCTTACCTTGGGTTTTCTAATGAATCAACATACATAAGTTAAACTGCAAATTATTTTACATTTACTACAATAACATATCATCTATTCCAAACAACTACAGCTATTGATAATGCACTCTTTACATTACAATACAAACAATTATAATTTTAATTTGTGAGTGTGGACTCCCCTTTCTTACCTGGCATCTTTGTTGACATTACTCCGACTGCGCCAATAATAAATGGCAGGTTCTTTCTATTCAAATATAACATGTCATCTGTATAATCTAGGTACAATAAAGTCACTACTTAATGGCTAAAGAGTTTTATTCTAGAGACAGCCACACAAAAAGAAAAACTAACTATGATACATTTAATTTTAAGTTGTTAACGCCATTTTGTTTCTATCCTCCTCAACGTAATCACTATCCCGCTCATTCTGCCATGTTCTCTCACTCCGCCATCTTGTTGACTTTTTTATATTTTGTTCACTTCCTCCCTCCTTCTCTCTGTCTTTTCCTCTCCCCTCGATGGCCGCGCCACCTATAAAGATTTTTAAACTTCCGGGTGAATCTTACACTATATATGAAATTTCATAGAAAATTTTGTTTGTCCACGAACACTTTTGAAGGGATTTAAGCTGTAATTTAACAATGTTTAATTCTATCCATGTATTAATTTAAGTAAAGGCATAGTAAGAAAAGTAGTTGATTGGAAAGAGATGAATCTAGGCAGTGGCGTAACCGAGAATATTAGGGCTCCTTGCAAAGTCAGCTTTTGGACCCCAAGCCATAATACATACTTGGTGTCAGTCAGGATTTGGGCCCTCTGGAATCCCTGGGCTCCCCGCAAAGCGGAGTGTACGTTACGCCACTGAATCTGGGTCAAAATCTTAAAAAGGGAATTAATCAGAATATTTTTATCACATAATCTATCTAGATGACAAGTGCTTGCGTTTGTCATTGTATGCAATTTTTTATATGTCCAGTGCTGTAACATAAGTTAATTACAAAAATAGATATTTACTCTTTCATTCAATGCAGTACCGTTGAGGATAATTATACAATTTACTTAGTTCTATAAGAATTTGTCATTTCACAATTACTTTTCCAGTTTAATATTTATGTAGAAATTCTATCTAAGACCATTTTTTAAAGAATATTGCATGTGTGTGTGTTTCATTTTCATGCTTATATTGGGATTAGAAAGAATCTCGCTATAATACTTTTCTTCTACCATTTTCAGTGGAAAAGGAGTAGCGGGATAGGTGAGTGAGTGAGTTAATATTAACGTCGCACTGTTCAGCTACACGAGGGCTTTTGGCGACGGACCACGTAATCTTGAACCATGGTCAAGTGACGTGGATGACACCTGAGCTGGCACCCCCTCTCCTAACTACCACACCACACCAACGGGAGGACGTTTCAGCTCTCGACAGATTTAACTTGCATCGCTGCCCTACACGGCGGGTCTTTTAGTGGTACTGGGATCGAACTCATGACATGCCTGCCATGGTTGGATACCTTAACCACTGGGCTACCGCAGCCCCAGTTGCGGGATAGGGGAGCCCCGCTTAGATCTGCTCCGATTCGTGGCGTTAACGAGGGGGTGGGGGGAAAATAACAGCGTTCCGTGTCGTTTCGGAATAGTGAAACATATTGCAACTCTATATTTGGCGACAAAAACCACTCTTTGCGATTTTTTTTTTTTTGAAATTTGTACCAATACTTTTATATGTATGATTGAAAGTAGAAAAATAGTGCGATCTTCCAGTGAAGTAGCATAAAATTCGCGAAATAGTTATAGGATAAAAAAAGTAGCGGGAAGTTTTAAAAAATAGCAAAATTCGCTAAAAATCGCACGATCTGGCAACACTGCCTGAAAGTGGGAGTCTGGAAAGCTGAAAAAATATTCTTTTATGACCCTCTTAACTTTTTTCTTGGACGCGAAGCACTTTTTAGAATTTTTTTTTTCATGTTTGGGAACAGATAGAAGTTTATGGGAGCCAAATCATGAAAATAAGGGGAATGACCGAGTAGCTCGTTCCCCGAATCACGCAGTTTTCCCATTGCCAATGGACCTTTGTGCACAGTTGCGTTGTCCTGGTAAAAGATGTTTTCTTCTTCTTCAAGACAGGCCTCTTTTTCAAGGTAACAGGATCCCTTTCGCTTCCCAAAACACGTTAGTCATTACCTTTCCTCTCGATGTCGCTTTCTTTGGCGCTGAAACACAGGCTTCTAACCATTGCTGGCCGTGGTAGCCTAGAGGCCAAGATATCGGATCGTGGCTGGCATGTCATGAGTTCGAGCCCAGTACCACTAAAGACCCGCTGTGTTGGGGAGCGATGTACGTTAAATCTGTCGAGAGCTCAAACGTCGTCCCATTGGTGTGTTGTGGTAGTTATTAGAGGGGGTGTAAGCTCTGGTATCGTCCTCGTCACTTGACCATGGTTCAAAATTACGAGGTCCGTCGCCAAAAGCCCTCGTGTAGCAGAGCAGCGCAACGTTAATATTCAATCAATCAATCCCCTCCCCCGTTTCGTTTCTGGCGTATAGTGGTGGATCCATGTCTCATCCATGGTGACAAATCGCCGCACAAAATCGGTCGGATCTCTGTTAAATCGATCCAAACATTTTTGCGAAAAGAGTTTATTTCTTTGATCAGTAATTGCGGCACCCCCATCTTGCGCAGAGCTTTCGCATCCCTAATTTTTTTGATGTAAGGTGTTCCGCAGCCGATATCCCCTTAGAGAAGCGTAGGGGGATTTTACACGTAGTTCATCGAATGGGATACACTTTATTCCTGTTCCTTTCTTTACTAAATAAGCAGCAGTTGACTTGAGTGAGTGAATACTAACGTCGCACTGTTCTGCTACACGAGGGCTTTTGGCGACGGACCTCGTAATTTTGAACCATGGTCAAGTGACGAAGACGACACCTGATCTGGCACGTCCCTCTCCTTACCACATCACACCAACGGGAGGGCGTTTCAGTTCGCGACAGATTTAACGTGCATCGCTCCCCTGCTCGGCGGGTTTTAGTGGTACTGGGCTCGAAATCATGACATGATCCGATACCTTGACCATTGGGCTACCGCAGCCCTTCAGCAGTTGACATAGAAGTGTGACTAGATGGCTTGTCCATATGAAATTCCACCTATCAATGTGTTTTCCATATAAGTTTGGAATTTCTTCAAAAATTGGCTCGAATATATTCTGATAGCAGAGGGAATTATTTTTGGCTTTACTTCAGACTTTTTGATTTTTAATTTGTCGTTAGAAAATCCTGCAACTATCATGAATACCTTTTGGAACTTTACTGTACACTTACGAAGCCATTTTGTACGGTCATTCTCATCAGTCGAGCAATAGAAAATTGATCTTTTATTGCAGTCACTTAAATATACCCATGCCTCATCGAGTGTTTCCACGTTTTTCAGCTGCCAGGTGTTTTTTATATAATTTTCTACAATTTGTTTTCTTTCAGAAATATGTTTTTTAAAAAAGGAGACGAACTTTAATTTAAACATCTTTTTTTAACTTTAAATCTTTATGAATGGTTTAAATTACCGTGCCGGGAGACATTCCTAGTTTTGATTCAATGAAACTTTAGTCGGTTGATTTCCTTTTAGGATCTGAAACTTCACTTTCTTGATATTTACCTGCATTTGAACAGTCTTAGGTTGAAGTTTGGTGGTCATGTTTTCATTTTTACTTTAAGCTAGACATTTTTTTTCCTTTCAAATTTAACGAATTATAAATACCTTTTACTGAATTGCAATAATCGAGATTTTTACACCGTTTTATATAATTTGTTCATACAAATATTTCTCCTCGGAAAGTGCAGTTACGTAATTTTCGAGCCATATATCGATTTTAGGAAACATTTTTTTAAAAGAAATCTTTTATTTTGCATCCTAATAAAAAAAACATTAGTAGATGATTATTCTAAAGTTGCCGAAGTTTTCTCCCAAAATGCAAACGATAAAATGAATTACCGAATTGTTTCCATAAAGTGTGAATGACCTTCTGTGTGTTATGAATGTTAATTTTCCAGAAGCACTGCCTTTTCTTTTTTCATAGAAGAATCCCATGTTTTGTGTTTTATTTTTTCAAACGAAAAACTGATCTTTTAGAAACTGAACTTTAAAGTCGAGAAACTATTTCACAACGAATTGATTGATAGATTCTTGGGGTTTTTCTTCAGGTTGATAATAAGAAATCACTATATTTCTTTGAACTCCCCTTTCCAATTGATTATGCTCGCATTGTTGGGCTGTGCAGCGTAGTCGATGAAATTCCTTTTTCAGTCATGTGTACAATGTCAAACAAAAGCGAAGAAAATTGCACGCGAGATCAGAATTGTAATTTTATCAAAAGTAAAGTTGCAAAACGAAAAGTTTATAGTGGGCTCAGAAGCATAGCAAAGTGCTTTGAAGAGAAATTTGAATTGTATCCCTTGGTTTGACTGTTTTGTCACTCATTAAAAAAAGATTAATTGCTTTGTCACTTTGATAAAAAAAACCCCATCTAACATACGATTATAACTTGGAAATATATCCTTTAAATTACAAAGTTTATAATGTATGACACTTTTTACGAATCGCTATCCATTCACTTTATTTAGAATTTCGAAATAAAATAGGACTTTTTTGCAAGTAAATTGGTAAATTTTCTATCTTACCCAATTCTGTCGATAAAATGAACTGTAGCTTAGAGAATGGGAATTGATTACTTTTCGGAAAGGGACAGAACAAATCAGTGCAGGTTTATCCATTCGGTGCTTGTGGCGGGCTACCAGGGGCCCGGAGGGGTCAAGAAGGACCCGGATAAGCTGGACTTAACCACATTTCTGTTTATAAATTTCGATCCTTCAGTACCGAGGGGCCTGTAGTTTTTCTGCGCCCAGGGCCCGAAATGAGCTTAAACACGCAGTGGGACAAATAAAATAATGCTGTTCACGGAAATTATTTGAGTCTATCAGATGTGGCATGGTATACTGTGAAATCACTGTACGTAAAATATTGTTCTCTTGAAGTTTTAAGTTAGTATTTACTTGGGAACATTTTAAATGCTAATGAATGTTTTGAATGGTATAGTATAGTATAGCATATAAAAAAGAATGTCAGAAAGAGAGAGAGAGAGAGAGATATTGTTTCTCTTAGAAAATTGGAAACAGGGATGTATTTATTTCGTTTAACCATATATTTTAGTTGTACTGTGTTTTTTTCATACTTTCATTATTAATATTAATGGCTATTTTTATTTTCAGAGGAATAGGAGAATTTAGACAACTGTAGAATTCCAGATTCAAGCCAACAACACAAGGAAGAAAATCAGAGGCGTAGAAAAATTCCGAGATCTCTGTGGGAAGAATTATAAAATTTTTGAGAGAAAAGGAGATAAACTACGTAAACATGCATAGTTTTACCAAAACTTTCTATGTTTAACGTGGAAGAGAAGATTAAATTAAAAAGATTCTTAGGAATTAAGATTTTTAGATTTGTAAAAAGTATTTCCTCTCTCTCTCGCTCAGATAAGACAGTACATCACTAGCTAGCTATGGAAAGAAATTATTGAAAATCACATTCCACAGAAAAATTCTCAATATATTTTCATTTCAATGATGCTGATTTCCAAACAGTTTTGTGTAAAGTCTTTCATGGAAGAACTGTTAAGTCATGTGGATTTTGGAGAAAAAGTTTTGAATTTATAAGCCTTATAAGCTCTTAAGATATCCAATTGGAGAAAAAATTTGTATGCAGTTTCAAAGGTCTACGAAAGCATGCTAAAAACATCTGTTTAAAATATTGTCTCATCACCAAAAGTATTGCTTTTTTGAAGGGTTGTTACTTCAAACCAGTTATAAAAAGACAGCGTGCTATTTATTGTTCACTCCAAAATAAGTTCGTCCGTGTCCTTTCTGAATTTCTATAAGAAAGTATATATTACAGGAGTTGGGACATAACTTCTGGGTTTCGTTTAAATTGCAGTAGAGGATATATTATTTAATAGTTAAAAATTTCACTTATCTCTGAAATTTTTTTGGTATCATTGACTATACATTTTAGAATATTTTAGCAAACTCTCTGAACTGAAAATAATTTGACACCTTATTTAATTTAAAAATGCGATATTCAGATGGATTTTATTTTGTGCATTAATTTTAAATATAACTAGATTTCAGTGTTGCATTCGACATAAAAAATTATATAATTATAAATAATCATCCACAAAAGCGATGCACCCTCTTTATCAACACTGAAAATTAAGTATGTATTTCTGTCATCTCCCCTGATATATTTCCAATTTTATAAACTAATAAGATGGGTACCTCTCGGAATGATATCTTAAAACATTATTTGAGTAATCTACCCAGTGAAAAACCTGAAGTTTTTCAAATATGCAACAAAGATTTCAATCGCAGTGGTCATTTGGATTCACATCTACATACTCGTACCAAGAAAAATCTTCATGTTTGTCAAATATGCAACAAGGCTTTTTCTCATAGCCATCATTTAAAAACACATTTACGTATTCATACCAAGGAAAAGTCTTTTGTTTGTGAAATATGCAACAAGAGTTTCTCTGAAAGTGGTTACTTAAAGAAACATTTACGTATTCATACCAAGGAAAAGCCGCATGTTTGTGAAATCTGCAACATGGCTTTCTTTGAAAGTTGCAATTTAAAAAAACATTTACGTATTCATACCAAGGAAAAGCCTCATGTATGTGAAATATGCAACAAGGCTTTCAATCAAAGTTGTAATTTGAAACGACATTTACTTATTCATACCAAGGAATTTGCAGATTCGTAAAAAGTGTTTGAAATATCCATAACTTCACTTTCTATCTAATTAGTTAAATAAAGACATTTATATTACATTTTTATTACTTATCAGTCCCGCTTTTCCACTTAGACACATGACTAGGGCGCAAGATATTTGGGGGCACAAAAGAATTAGAGGGTGAAAAAAAAGAGAAATTTAAAATTAGAGGGAACGTACAACTGCCTAGTATTTATCAAAAAGCCGATATATACACTGCTCGACAGTGAAAATGCAACACCAAGAAGGAGTGGTAAGAAATTTATGCAAATTTCAGGGTAGACTGACGTCACTGAGTTATGCTAATGATGTTAAATGCGTAGCTCTACTGCGCACGTGGCAAACGATAAAAAGGAAAAGAAGTTGGCGAATGGCCAACTTCGTTCCGTGATATCTCAGCAGAAAGTAATTGTAAAAAATTTTGTCTTGTGTCACAGGAAACGTGTATAGCACAGAATGTCAGGCTGCCGTCAATGGAGGCATTTCCAGCAGACAGACGACTTTACGAGGGGTATGGTGATCGGGCTGAGAAGGGAAGGTTGGTCGTTTCGTCAAACCGCAGCTGATACCAACCGAGATGTGTCCACGGTGCATCGCCTTTGGTGAAGATGGTTGGCGCAGGGAAATGTGGCACATTCGAGGGGTCCAGGCGCAGCCAGAGTGACGTCTGCACGCGAGGATGCGCCAAGCGGTGGTAGCCCCTCAAGCCACGTCTACCTCCATTCTTCAGCATGTGTAAGACACCCTGGATGTTCCAATATCAACCAGAACCATTTCCCGTCGATTGGTTGAAAGTGGCCTGCACTCACGGCGTCAGCTCAGAACACTAGCATTGACTCCACAGCGTAAACGTGCACGCTTGGAATGGTGCCGGGCTAGAGCGACTTGGATGACGGAATGGCGGAACGTCGTGTTCTCAAATGAGTCACGCTTCTGTTTTTTCAATAATAGTCAGCGCATAAGAGTGTAGCGTCGCCGTGGAGAAAGGTCTAATCCAGCAGTAACTATGGAGCGCCCTAACACTCGACAACGCTGCATCATGGTTTGGGGCGCTATTGCGTATGATAGCACGTCACCTCTAGTGCGTACTCAGGGCACTTTTAAATGCCCAACGCTACGTGCAGAATGTGCTGCGCCCGGTGGAAATCCCTTACCTTCAGGGGGTGCCCAATGCTATTTTTCAGCAGGATAATGCCCACCAACACACTGCTCGCATCTCCCAACATGCTCTACGAGGTGTACACATGCTTCCGTGGCCAAGGTACTCTCCTGATCTCTCACCAATCGAACACGTGGGGGAACATTGGACACATTGGACGCCATTTGCAAACTCTGTACCTGCGTCGTACGAACGACCAACTTTGGCAAATGGTTGAAAGGGAATGGAGAACCATCCCTCAGGACAGCATCCGCACTCTTATTGACTCTGTACCTAGATGTGTTTCTTCGTGCATCGCGGTGGTTCCACATCCTACTGAGTCGATGCCGTGCGTATTGTGTAACCTGAATATCGGTTCGAAATAAACATCAATTATTGCTCCTTGCTGCCTCTGTCTTTTCCCCAAATTTCATCCCTTTCGAACTACTGCTTCTTGGTGTTGCATTTTCACTGTCGAGCAGTGTATTATTCTCTTTTCTTTTCATATCTAAATTATCAAATCTTCGTTTCGCTATCGGCCTAGTTATTATGTAAATCACTTAGCTTTTCTTCCCCAAATTATATTTTATTTTATGTATACTTGTTATTAAATTGTCCTCAAAATAAAATATTTATAACAGCGTTTCTCAAACTGTGGGGCCCGCCCCCCTAGGAAAATGCGATAAGCCTACTTGGGAGTGGGGGCGCGAGCATATCACAAAAAGTCGAAAATAAAGTATTTAAAATAATTACAAAGTAAAATACAATATTATATAATAAAAATGAAATACACATTCACACTGTTATAATACACACTACTTATAATTGAATCAGTATTGCACGAAATATTTGATGATTAATTTATCAATATTCAATGAAAAACAAAGTAATTACTAGTGACGTCCTCCCGTTGGTGTGGTAGTTAGGAGAGGGAGGCCATGTTTAAAAATTACGTGGTCCGCCGCTCAAAGCCCTCGTGCAGCTAAAGAGTGCGACGTTAATATTCACTCACTCATTGTAGTTTTACCACCAAAGTGCATTTTAATTGCATTCAATACATTGTTATTGTAAGAAGGTGGGCGTGATGAAAATTATGACTGAAAATTGGGTCGCAAATATTGAAAGTTTAAGAAGCACTGCTTTATCGCAATCTACAACATTCTTTTTGGTATCATGAATTTCTTTAGATCAGAGGTTCCCAAACGTTTTTGCCTCATAGACCCCTTGATAGGTTTTTTGGCTTAGGGTAGACACCCTATTAAATTAATATTAAATATTTGTAAATTCATCAGCTTAAATGTGTTTTTGACAGCAGATATAGATCTACTTCCTTTAACCCTCCAATTGGACAGCACGGCTTTTTCCACCCTACGAGAGAGGCTTCGAAAACGGACCACACTGAATTTTTCTTAAGGCCGGGGACTCACCAAAAATGAACCAAACAGATTTTTTCCCCTTCAAGTAATGTGTTCAAAACCGGTAAGGTGGTATTTTTCAGAATTCTTTTCCCCCTTTAAAGGTTTACGATCTTGAAAGATAATTAGAGACGGTCGGGGAGACACAATGGGCATTGAGTGGAAACTTTTATGGTCACGACGGGGAGACCGGTTCCTGTGGCAATCCTAAAATCTTCAACCTAAAGTGTACACAAATAGCGAGTCAACGATTTGAGAATTCTCATTTTTTTCTTTACCTTAAAATTCTCAAATGGAATTAAGTTTTTATAATGTATGTCTAAGTTTTAAAAAAATATCTGTAGTATTTAAATTGAAATTATATATTAAAACATTGAGGATAATTTACTGTTTCATTTTTCTTACTTTAACCAATACTTTCAGGGATTTTTTTTTTTAAAATGATTATTTTGTTATGTGTCAAAAAAAAAAAAAAAAAAAAAAGGTTCAAAATTTAAAATCTTTTAAAATTTCGGACACTTCTGAACATGAATAATTTTTAAGCTTCTGTATTACATTATTTGCAAAAAATTTATATGTATTGTTAAAAAAACCCTATTTAAATCTTTTAGTTTTTCATAATTTTAAAGCCAGATATTCAGGGCATCTTACATAGAATCCCTTGTTTTGTGTTGTTCAGATAACAAATTATGTTTGAATTTTGAATGTCTGAACATTAATTTCATTCAGAGAATTTTAATTTCAAGTTTATATTTTTTAACTTGAATCTTCAAATAAAAGGTATTTAAAAGCATCTGGACAAATTTAGAGTTAACATTTGCGCATATAAATAAATATAAAGATCCTTTTTAAATTGAAATTAAAAAAATATATATTTATGCATAATCCCTCATCATTCATGTTCCATTAGTGGTTGACTGAAGAAAAAGTTATTAAAATTTGGACATTTTTATAATCTTAACCATGCAAAACTAGGAATTTTGTATTAGCTCCATTAAAATTCTGCACTGGAATTTCGAAAAAGATATTTATGCATGTCTCACATACTCAGTTGAAAAACATATATTTACCATAAATACTAATAATAATAATTGTTTGGATATTTAAAATTATCATTAGATTAATTTTTTATTATATATATATATATATATATATTCGACTTCTAATATTTTTTCAAGTATTCCTTAAATTTCATATAATTTAATTAAGTGAGGGGATATTAAAGTCGCACTCTCTCTCTTCTCTACTCAACTTCTTGAAGGCTTTTGGCGACGGTCCTGTGGCCGGGGTATCAGGTGGTCAAGGTATCGAATCATGGTTGTCATGTCTCGAGTTCGAGCCCAGTGCCACAAAAGACCCGCTGTGTAGGGCAGCGATGCACGTTAAATCTATCGAGAGCTGAAATGTCCTCTCGTTGGTATGGTGTGGTAGTTAGGAGAGGGGGTGCCAGCTCAGGTGTCGCCCTCGTCATTTGACCATTTTTCAAAATTACGAGGTCCATCACTAAAAGCTCTCGTGTAGCTGAACAGTGCGACGTTAATATTCACTCACTTGGCGACGGACCTCGTAATTTTAAACCATGGTCAAGTGACGAGGATGACGCTTGAGCATCGCTCCCTTACACGGCGGATCTTCAGTGGTGCTGGGGTCGAACTCATGACATGTCAGCTACGAGTCCGTTACTTTGACCATTAGGCTACCGCGGCCTCACAATGTGGTTGAAAACTGCATGTTATGAGTAAAAATATGCTGAAACATTTGATAAACTTATAATAGATTTTTGCATAGAAGATAGATGTATGATATGCTAAAATGACAATATGTAAACGTTATGAGAATATCGATGACAATTTTTGAAAAATTCAATTTAAGTTTCAGTTTGAAACTTATTCGTTTTTTTTTTCGCATTTAATATTAAATAGTCGCGATAACAAATTAATAGTTTAACGCATTCATAGATTATAAAAAATAAAGGTATAACTGACATTGTTGGGAATAATATGTTTTTATAGTTTTGAATTCATACTTCTTAGCAGGAGTGTAGACTATTAAAAGGCTGATGTAGAAGTTAGAAAACTAATATTTAAAATATATGGAAAACAATATCTGCAATTCCATGATCTTGACGAGCAGAAGACGGCAGTAGGGCAGAGAGAGTAAGCATAAGGTAGGAACTTGTGGAGTAAACAACCAGGCCTCTGCAGTTTTGGCAGGTAATGAACTCCCATTTGTTGCTTTCAATAAGGAATAAAAAAATAACAAATACAAAAATAAGTCATGTAAAATTTTATATATTTTAATAATAAATTGTGAACTTAGTTTCCAATTCATTTTGTCACGAGTTGGCAGTAACTACGGTACTCTATCGACGTACTTCTTATATATATATAATATATATATAAGAAGTACGGTTGATAGAGTACCAATAATTTTAACGCAATTTTATATTTCGTTTTCGTAAACTTTACTCCATTTAAAACATGTATTGACAAAATACTCTCCTTTTGTATATTTATGAAATTTTAAAAATATAATGGTTATCTTACCCAACATTTTAAATCAGGGGCGGCAACTGTGTAGCTAAGACGTGCCAAACCAATCTGTCAGTATCATTCAGCGTGCCACATAGTAGGAAATTTTTGAATTCCTTCGATTCTTACGGTAATATTTGCAGATTTAAAGAATAGAGGTAAATAATTTAAATTTACAGTTTTATATTTTATATTAATTATGGATCAATAAAATACATTTATTAACATAAAAATAAACAATATAAAATGTTACTATTTCTTCAACAAAGATAAAAAAAATTAAAAATGTATGTTTCCAACATATTTACTTAAATAAGAAATAGACAAAGTGAAATATAAATGATTCCCTTCATTACAGTTAAATAAAAATTGTAATGCGAATTAACTCTTTCACGACTCTTCTTTTATATCGCAAAACCAGGGGTATAATGCATGACACGATTCTGAGCATTCAGTTTTGTTAAACAATTTCTTTGCGGAGTCGAAATATTTTTCATATTAGGAAAGATTTTTTACTTTGATATGCCGAATCATAAGTGGAAAGCAGAGTACATGCAATTTTCTTTTTTCAACAATTAAATCCCCTAGCAATAACACTCAATTATTTACAAAATAGCTGTAAATTTATCCTTAGAATTATCTTTCAGATTATTTTGTAGTTCCATAAATGTCCATAACTCAGAAGATGTTTGTCAAATAAGGTCTATTATCAACTTCCATCCACTCAAGAATTGACAAATTTGTAGAGTAGTGCTGAGTGCCACTAAGAATTGTACCACGTGCCACAGGTCCATAGATTGCCGACACGTTTTAAATGTTCTTATTAACTAACCATCTCCTATTCAAACACAATTTATATGATAAAAAAGGGTTTTCATTCATTTTGTAGGGAATTGTATTAGATTCAACCATAAGTAATTTTGTGTATCAAAAAATTACGTTGTTTCGGGGATCCCCTTAGAGCAAAACGAAAGGAATTTGACATAATTGTAGTAAGTTTCTCTAAAAGGGGAAACGTTCACTTTCAAAATACACTGCGTAAAGTGGTTTTAGGTGTACGAAGTTATATTCACTATTATTCCTAAAATAAATTTTGATATTTTGGTTTTTCGTTAAGTTTTGAAGTTATTTCTTCAAATATACTTCTCCATTACATTTCTTTCAAACTTGCTATTTTCTTTTGCGGCCACGGTATCCTGATGGTCATGGTTATGAACTCGTGTCCAGTGTTCGAGCCCTGGTACCACAAAAGTTTAGCGTTGAAGAGGAGCTGATGCACGTTAAACACGTCGAGGTCAAAAGTCCTCACGTTGGTGTGATGTGGAAGTTTGGAAGGGGAGTTATCAGCTCAGGTATCGTCCTCGTCACTTAACCGCGGTTCAAAATTACGTAGTCGCTCGTCAGTAGCCACCGTGTTGACTTAGAATGCAATATAAACCCTTGACGTGTGCACTTGAGTTAATCCGAGTACGCTAAACAGTTCCAAATATGCACATTAGATATAATTCAAACGAGGTCGCATTTTATGCTGCTGTAATTTTTCTCACTCAAATATCAGCGAGCGCCGTCTGCACTCGTGATATTTGACTGTTGTTTCTTATATTTACGATTTAGTCGTTAAACATCAAAAACTTGGATAAAATATTTGTATAAGAAATTAAGGGAAAAGAAATACTTAGATTTTAGAAGTAAATTACTAGAAAATTTACATAAAATTATTACTATGAAACAAATATTATCCAGTATCATTGCGTATTCAAAGATTTGAACGTCGAGATAGATAAGCTTTGAACATAAAAGATTTATTGACGTTTTATCTGATGTGTAAATTTTAACTGAAAAATGTACACGGCACAAACACAGACATTTGTATCTGTCAGTATCCGAAACACGTCATTTACACCGATAATATCTTCCATTTGGAAAACAATTCGGCAACTCTTGAGGAAGTGGGTGGTCGTCCAGAGCTACTTTCAACGGAATTTCCAAGAAAGGAAAAGCCGTTTTCCAATTAGTTTATCTTTCTCTTTTTGAAGCGGTGATGCCCGTTCCTGCCTGAATCCCCACTATTTTTCGTGAATAGTCTATTCCAAACAATAATCTCCATTTCTATTGTTCTTACTGCTTCTTACCAAAATCTCTCCCAAATTTCATTGGAAAGCTCCTCTTATAAAAGCTTAAATAAATATATATATAGCTACCATTTGCTTTTCGAATCCTTTTAAGAAGGGCTTTTGGTTTATCTTAAAAATGAATAGTGATTCTGAAAATGAATGTTTGATTGAAGAGAGAAGTTCGGATGAAGAATTTTCATCCTCTGAAAGTGAGTCTGATGATGATTGCTTGGATAGTGCTAGAGACTGGTGTCAAATAGATGTTACCTCTCCTCTACCGAGTCATCCTAAATTTCCATTTACTGGAAATCCAGGAATAAAAGTATGTATCGGGGATTCTGGAGATCCTTTTGAATATTTCAACCTGTTCCTTGACGATGAAATGTTCTCATTTATTGTAGAGGAAACAAATAGATACGCCGAATCATTCTTTGAAAATGCAAATTGACACCTGGTTCTAGGCTCTAAAATGGAAAAATACGAACAAGGAAGAGATGAAAAGATTTATCGCTCTTTTGCTCCTACAAGGCATAGTACAAATACCTGTGGAACAGTGGTTTTGGTCGAAAAGACCAATTCTATCCACTCCATTTTTTGGAAAAGTGATGGGTGAGGTGCGCTATGGACTTTTGATGAAGTTCCTGCACTTTGCAAATAATGAGTCCAGTAGCGATTTAGATCATAACACGAAGCTAAAAATAAGAGAGTTTCACAATCTAATAGTACATAAGTTCAAATCTGTGTATGTACCGAAACCGGATATATCAGTGGATGAATCACTGATAGCATATAAAGGTCGATTAAGTTAGAAACAATTATATTCCTCAAAAACGAGCTCGTTTTGGAATTAAATTGTTTCAGTTATGCGAATCAGAAAGTGGCTACATTTGGAACTCGTTGATATACACGGGAAAAGGTACTGCCTTCAACGAAAACTATAACGATTATGGTCTTTCGACGAAAAGTGTCCTGACTCTTATCCACGAATTGAAGGGGAAAGGCTATTGTTTATCCACTGATAATTTCTATACATCACCTGAATTAGCGGAATTACTGATTGACAGTAAAACGGAAATCTGTGGAACTTTACGACCAAACCGAAAAGGTTTACCTGTTTCATTTAAAAGTTCTACACTGAAGAAAGGGGAGATTATAGCCTTCCAAAAGGGTAAAATGTGTGTTTTTAAAGTGGAAGGATAAAAAACCCTTGCATATGCTTAGCACTTTTCATAACGCTGACATGATGGAAGTGAAAGCTAAGAAGGGGATTCTGTGAAGCTGAAACCAAAAGCCGTGGTGTTTTATAATAACAGCATGGGGGTGTTGATAGATCAGATCAGTTTCTATCTTACTATCCTGTTGCCCGAAATCAACAGCGAAAATACTACAAGAAGATTTTCGACATTTGTTAAATCAAATTGTGTGGAATTCCTTCGTTATCTTTAAAAAAATGGCGGGATTTTAAATCATATTGGTTTTCGAATGAAACTGATAGAACGATTGATAGAAGAAGGAGGTAGTGATTCTAGTTCTCGAAACTTTGCTTCCCCCTAACATTTCTGAAAATGTAGTCCGCTTAGTTGGAAGGCACTTCCCTTCATATGTAGAAAGTGACTGTTCAAAAAAAAAAAAAAAAACATCGCGAAAATGTGTGGTATGCAACCTTAAGATGAATGATAATGGAAAACGCATTCGGAAAGAAACTCGTTTTCAATGTAAAGACTGTAATGTTGGACTGTGTGCAGTGCCGTGTTTCGAAAAATATCACACTGTGACATTTCTGTAAACGACATGTATGTGTCTTTCTCATACTTCTTTGATATTTTTGCAATTTATACCAGTTAAAATTATTTTTTATTAAAGGTTTTTTGTAACTAATTGTAAATTGAATAAAAGCTTTTCTTACAATTATATGTATTTGAGGATGAAATCTGATTTACTTTATTCAGGAAATTTTTAGTAAATTTCATTTTCTTAGCCAACTTATTTCTTTTAAAACATGCATATTTGTGTATTATATAATTAAATTTCTAACTATCTAAAATTATGTCTGGCTTTTTTCTTCATTAAAATCTTTCAGGATTTTACAAATTATCTTGCCATTATTCATTATGTACTTAATAAGGAAAATATATCTAAATATAAATAATTTATGTCCTAATAAACATATAATTGTTTTTAGCTACAGTTTGGAAAATGCATTGAAATTTGTATCGGGACAGGATTTTAACATATTATGAATGTGTTTTTGACTGCCACTATGTTATATATTTATCTTTCATTCTTTTTACAATATGAGTAGAAGTCGTAAACAGTTTGTCACAGTAAAATTAATTTTTGTTTTATATTCAAATTGTACTATTATATTGATTCTGAAAATAATAGGTTAGTTTGACAAGCCATTATTTCACAATTTTAAAGCATTGAACACTTTTGAAATTTTTAAAATTTTTCTAAAATGTTAAATTATTAAAAATATTTAATTATTGTAAGTGATTAATATTTCTTAGATTATTGGAAACAAAAAGTATAAAATTTAAAATATATCTCTTTGTTGAATTTTAATAATTATTTTTATGGCTAAACCTGGAAAAAACCCAACTTTTTTAAATATTAACATTAAGATATTTTTAAAAATAACTAGAGCTCTCAGACCTAAATCCATATGAACTTTTATAGAACATATGTAAGGGAACATTTACAAGATATTTCAAGACTCTATCTTGAACAGGAAAAACGCCTTAGGGATTAGAAAACACTCTCATCTTCAAAATTAAAAATCTGAGAAAAACATATTTAAAATTTGAAAAGGCATAAAAAAATTCCATTGCCTGTAAAGCTTTAATTTTTCAATCTGTTACTATCCAACTTATGCTCTACAGGAAAATTCTACTTGAAATAAATATGACTGAAATATCTTTTTTAATTCAAAATATTCTAAGACATAACATTGATAACATCTGTTAATTTGATCAATTATTCACTTTTATCAGAACCTTATATATTCACAAAAGTTTTAAATGCAAAATATTTATATAGAAATTAGTAATTATACAAACGTAATCCAGAAATCACCAAGTTTGTAAACAATATTTTTTTCTCAGTTCCCCATCGTGGTAGTTAAACAAGTTTAAGTTTTTGTAGCATGACTTTCAAATACTGCAATGTAGAACTACAATAGATTTATTATAATGTAGTTTGTGGTACATCAGGGAAATATTTAGTTCATTCTGCAACATTTGTATTCTGTAGGCTAATTGTAATATTACCTGAAAAAGCTGCATTTTAGATTTACCATTTTCAGTCATATTCCATCCCTTTCAAGTATTATTTATCACAGTAGCCTGCGTACATTTTGGTCATGGCATTTTTCAAAAGGAAAAAAAAAAATAAAACAAAGTAAAGAGCTTTTAAATTATATAAACTATGTGTCAAAAAATATATTGGTCTTTAAATCAATCTTAATTAAGTAAATGTGAGAAAACTCAAAAACTTAAAAACATGAGCAAACAGAAATGATTTTAGAAACTAAAATTGTAGTTAATTGCCGTTTCACACGAAATATTGCATTGTGTTAAAAAATATTTTTAATTAATTCAATCTAGGAATGCAAAAATGCTTTAAAATGAAACCGAATTTAAAATCAAAACTCAGAAAATTAAAATTTCTTAAAACCTAATTGGTTTTTAGATCAGAAATTGAGCAAGTTTTCCAAATATATGAAATATACATTTGCAATAAATTGGGTGAACTCTCTGTTGGCCGTGAAGTGTATAAAATGTCCATTTCACAATCCTCGCCCTAGGCTACAGCTGTGAATGAGAAACCTCCCGTTTCGAAGAACACAGAGACCGAAAAGCAATAAAATCCTTCCCCTGCAAAACCAATCGGGACCTCCTGCGGCGTTAACAGGGGAAAGCACTAAACAGGCATTCGTTTTTGAAGCAGTTCGCGAAATTTATCGGAGCATTTTCGGAGTAGCTAGCTTAAAAAATGAGATCGCTTTCGAAGTGAAATTCAATTAGCGGGTCATCCAGTCAGAGGGTTAAAAGATTTAAATTTTTAACTACAGTGAGGTATAGTGTTTAAAACTTTAGAATATACATTTTAATTAATTAAATTAAAATTTAATTAATACATAAAATAACAGAATATCAAACAAATGATTTTAATAGGAAGGATGAATTTGAGGATGCAATAACAAATTTTCAACATTTGACCAGGTTTAACCTTAAATACCTCCTCGATTATTAGTGTCCAATCTTTCTTTTTCTTTTGGACATCAGCAAGCACAGTGTAACTCCTTCTCAACCTGAAAAACAATTAAAAACTTTCTCAAGATATTCCATAATATGGAATAAATAACAGGTATATCTTTTTAAAATCAAAATTACTGACATCCGTTTCTAAAATTTACTTTAAGATCTTCGTAAGTGCCTAATTCTTGTAATCTGACATTTTTTTTTACAAAGTGGCCTTATGAATTCATTGCCTATTGTGGTATTACGATAGTCAAAACACTCTCAAACCTAGCTTCAAAATCTAAAATAAGGGCATTTAAATGTTCCACGTAGGTTGAAACGTCTTTTTTCCTGGTAGATTGTCTATGACAATTGAGAAACTGGAAAAATTTGCTACGTCCATTATTATACTCCTTTTGCTTAGTTCTGGCAAGAAAGGATGGAATGTAGTCCTTGTTTTAATAAAATTTATGCTGTAGACTTGTAACTACAAATTAACCTTATTCAATTTAGTAAATAAATCTATTAAATAGGTAAAATTTGGTTTCCACTAGATTAAATTTCCTTTTAAAATTAAAGTCACGACTGGTTTAATGAGAGCCGCTATCGTAGACCCTCATTTACACCTCATGGACCCCCAAATTATTTTTTCGATGACGTGAACCCCTTGCAGGTCGTCATAGACCACTTTGGGAATCACTGCTTAGATTCTAAGCAGGATATCTGTACACAAGAGGACGTAGGATTCAATTCCCCCGTCCTTTCTCCCTCTTCATAGACTAGCAGATTTTTAATCTTAAGCATAAAAATTAATCCTCAGGATTTTTTAATTAATCCCCCACATAAAAAAAATTATGTGTAAGCCCCTGCTTCAGTTTACTAGTTTTATTATTAAATTAAATTGTCAATAAGATTCATAAATCCAAGCTGCTAATATATTTTGTGTGGGTTTCTTTTTACTCTGTGATTTAAGAGACGTTTGCAGCTCTTCAGATTTCTCCCTCTTTGTATTATTAAAAATTAAATATGTATACTAAAATATTTTTTCCCTTTCTTTTTTCTTTTATAAATATGTATTGAAAAAGTTCTCTGTATTTACTTATATATTTAAACATTAGACTAGCTTAAGACAATTACTCGTGGAGTAAATTGTTTCCCGTTAACAAAGGTTTTAGAAAATCAGTGAAAATATTCAGATTATTTTTAAAGGAGGCAAAATCTATTTTATTGTTGAAAATATCGCAGTAGGAAAACTTCCTGCAACGTCCCCCAACAGAAACACATTCCTTATTTTATGACCTACTTAAGAGCTAATAAAAAGATGGTTGAAATAAACCTTCAGGAAATCACTCGTTTTCAAAGAGAGAGAAAGTTGATGCAACTTTAAATCAGCAATTACTTCATTTGTACTTCATTTCTTTAAAACTGCAAATGGTACACTGCTGGCCACCGTAAATGCAATACCAAGAAAGACAAGAGATAGCAAAAAAAAATGTATTTTTTGGATAACGTGTTGATCAAGTATAAAATGATTAAATTTATAGACTTCTGTGAGGTGTGGTTCCTGCCAGAATCAGTAGCCAGAGTAGCCGCTATTGCTGGAGATCACCGTTGCCACACGCCTCGTCATTGATTCAAAGAGACTTTGGATGTGTTTTTAGGGTACAGCAGACCAAGCAGCTTCCACACGTTGCCAAAGTTGATCTGGTGTGGCAGCTGGGGGTGTAATCCGGGTCAATCGTTGAGCAACCATGGACCACATGTTTTCTATCGGCGAAAGATCCGGAGAGCGAACCGGCCAGGGAAGCAATTCAATCTGGTGATTGACGAAGAACCTTTGGACAATGCATGTCAGGTATGGTCACGCATTATCTTGTTGAAATAAGGCTGTGGCCAAGCCCTGAAGGTAAGGAAGAACAACTGACTCCAACACCTCGGAGATGTAGCGCTGGCTGTTTAAAGTACCGGCAATGCGTACTAGAGGAGTGCGAGAGTGATATCTAATACCGCCCCATACCATAATACCCGGTGCAGGACCAGTATGGCGGTGCATAACGCAGCTGTTCAGTATCCTCTCTCCATGGTGTCTCCTGACTCGAATCCGACCATCGTGGTGTTGCAGACAGATGCGTGACAACTTCATTCCATTCTGCAGCCCACATCTTTCTTTCATCGCACCATTGGTGGTGGAGACGTCTGTGGTTCTGCGTCAAGGGTAGATCAAGCAATGGACGTCTTGTGGACAGACCACTCTGCTGTAAACGGCGTTGAATGGTACGCGCAGACACTGAATGATGCGTTACAGACTCAATGTGATGTGCTCTGGTTCGTGATGTGACTGAGCGATCCGTCACTGCCATGCGCACAATTTACCTGTCCTCACGTGAAATGGTACACTGAGGTGGATGCGATCGACCTTTTCGGTCCGTAGTACCCTCCTGCATCCAACGGTCACATATCCACATTACAGTTGTTTGGTTTCGTCCAACATGACTACCGATTTCCCTGAAAGATAATCCACAATCTCTCTCGATAGGCCACTATCCTTCCTCTGTCGAACTCGGATACTTGATCAAAAGCTGATCGCTGTTTTCTACGAGACATAACTGATCGTTTTTTGAAAAACCACAAGAAAAATACAATTGTCGAACTTGAAATCGTCGAAATCTCCAAGCCTTCAATAACGCTTTGATGTGGCGTCACAGTGCGCGTGATGTGTGTCTGCGCTGAAATTCTAATCACATTTGCATATCTCACTTCCGTTAATGCATGTTGTAAATTTCATGTTATTTGCATGCTTCCTTCAAGGTGTTGCATTTATGGTGGCCAGCAGTGTATTTTTGACTTTACTTTTGATTGATATTGTATATTTCCACCTGCGAATTAAAAAAATGTACAAGTATTTTTGTCATATTAAGATAAAATCAAAACATACGTTTATAATCTGCTTTCCTTTACAAAGGAGGCAGTAAAAAAAATGTTCAGCTTAGTAAAATCTACTTAAATAAAAATTTTGTTAATTTTCTGTGTTATCTTAGCTAATTTTAACCTTTGTGACAATATTTATATATGTATTTCAGTGACAATATTTATATATGTATTTCAATGGACTTTTATCTTGATTAAAATATGCAGCAATACATGTTTCCTTTGCTTGAATACATCTTCCAAAAACACACTTTTCTATGCAAGAGCAGTTTTATAAAGTGTAATTATTAGTGCAAACATGAAATTCCAGAATATAGTGGTAGTAGTGGTATGGAAGTTTTTTCACGAAACTTCAAAGTTTAATTCCTAGCATTGAAGTTTTGACACTGATCGCACTTGCATTGAGCTATAGAAAGAAAAATAAATGAATAAAATATATCTACAATATTTCTTCATTTTTGAATGAATGGAAAATGTTAAAGCCTATAAAACTTTATGCAAATAATATAAAAAATATTAATTGGAGCATGACAGTCTTGAACGTGACTGTTGTTGGGATGGGGGACCTTTCTCCCAGAAACGCATGTCCAAGTAGGTGTCTGATACTTTCGATATATTGTTTCACTTACAACTGGTTCTTCTTTCTTGAAAGCTTACCGATCCCCGGTCTAGAATCGCATTCACTTTATGAATTATCTGAATTTTTCTTTATAAAAAACAATAAAAATAAATGCAATAAAATCTTCTTGATTCAAATGATACTACAGAAAATATAGATTTGAGAAACAGAAATTTTAGATTTCATAATAAATAAGGAAACAAAAATTGATTGTAAATTAATGTTTATGTGCAAAGATGTAGTGAACAAAAGTTGAAAACTGAAATAAGATTTTTTATGTTGAAATCATTTGGTGGAACTAGATGGTCTGCAAGGGCAAATGTTCTCCGAGCTCAATTTACAAGTCGTAACGAAATCAAGAACGTCCTTGAAGATTTAATTGAAGACAATACTCAGACGCCTGACACGCGAGTTACAGCTTAAGGATTCCGCAAAACTCTAGAAAGTTTTCAGACTACTTTATTAACGTTGATTTGGGACGAAATCTTTCATAGGGTGGACAAAATCAGTGAGGTACTGCAAAGGGAAGAGTTTGATCTCCTTTGCACTTCTAAGAAGTTACAGACATTATCTTTGTTTTTACCTGGAAAAAGGTTCAACTTTGATGATTAGGAGGCAAGTGCATTGCAAGTAGTTAACATGCCTGAGCCCAACTATGAAAAAACCAGAAAAAAAGTTTTTTTTCAGATGAGAAAAGATATCCATATTTTGAGAGAATGTCTCCAAGAGAAAGATTTCGAGCTGGAGTTTTCTTACCAATTGTTGACAGTCTTGTAGCGCAATTAAACAAAAGAAGGGATTGCTACGAAATTTTCAACACAAGATACGAGCTGTCCATCTTAACAAAAAGGAGCAAGAAGTCACAAAGCAAACAAAACACTTGGCTCAAAGCTAATCCAAAGACATCGATGAGGAACAATTTGTGCAAAAGTGTCAACATTTCAAAATGTATATAAAGGTGGAAAAATAACAACAAGAGGAATCAATTCCTACACCAGGAAAAACAAGTTAGAAGATACCTTCACAAATGTAGATGTCGCAATGAGGATTTACTTGACTGTTCCTGTGACAAACTGTAGCGCAGAGAGAAGCCTTTCTGCCATTAAGACAGTGTTCTCAAACTTTCAATATTTGCAACCCAATATTCAATCATAGTTTTCCAAGCCCCTCCCCCCTCCATACATAAATAACAATGCATTCAATTCATAATACTATACTTTGATGCTATAGCTAGAACACGATTTTAACATTTTAAGTGCCACCGGCGAATATATATACGTCTCGCTCAACCCGTGCGTTAAATGCCCCGGACGTATATACACGCCTTTCCGAAGTATGATCTTTTCTGTGTATTGCTCTCCATAAAATTATTCCGAAGGCTTTGGAATGCAATAAAAGGACCTTGACAGTGTTTGCGAAGGATTTCCTTATTCCTTCCCCCAACGTGGAAAACGGAGGCATTGGGGAGCGAATCGCGTAACTTTTAATCGGCAGTGAAGGGATTATCTATAAACCGTACAAATTATCAAGATAAGTGTTAGTTTTTGTATATAATTTTATATGTGACAAGCCCATGGAGTTATTGGTAATTATTAAATTTGTTTTTAACTTGGTATTGTCAAATTAATTCTAAAATACATTGTGCTGTAATGATACATTTACAAGTATATTATAGCAGTGTAAATGTTCATTTTATTTTGTCAAAATGTATTTTGCTTACTTCCAGTAAATGAATAATTTTTTAAAAATAATCTTTTGTGTTTTCGACTTTTCAATATGCTCTCGCCCCCCTCTTATAAATTCATCACGCCACCCTTAGTTTGAGAAACACTGTCCTAAGAGAATTAAGATGGACATGAGAACTACTATGGAAAATGAAAAGCTTAATAGTTGAATATTGCTATGCATTCAAAATGATATAACAACGGAAATTGATTACAATGATATCATTAATGATTTTGAAATGACGAAAGCTCGAAGAAAGTCTTTGTTGCACTAGTACAATGACTATGACTCAACTATCAGGATATCTAAAAGTAAAAGCTAGTAAGATAATTAACAAGTTAAAAAATTGATAGTTAATAAGTTCATACAATAATGTATACTCTATACCGTAATTTTATACGATTTTCTTAATTTAAAAAAGAATGGGGAGGGGATGCCAAAAGATAAGAAGTTAACAAGAGAGACCAAGCCATGTCACTCTCTTTCCTTAGAGCTGCCATTTGCCAGTCCGGGACACAGCGGGTTCACAGGTGGTGGACTCTCCATTAAGAACACAAGGAAAAGGGTAAGGGAGTTAAGGGAAAACCCCTCCCGAACCAAAACTGGCAAGGTAAGAACAAAAATTGGGGGTGCTCTGGAAATAGTGGGAGGGGCACAACAATTTGAAATGCCCAGGGCGCCGAGAAGGTTAAAAACGGCCCTGCTTTTGACCTCCCTTCACATATACGTAAGGGCCCTGCTAAATCTACACCCACTACCTCGAACACCGCTGCGTCATTGACACGATCGCTCGGCAGGGACACTGGTTTGCTACGTGGAGATTTACACTTATATCGCTGGCATCTTACACAATTTCTTACAATTTTCCTGACCACCCTTCTGTCTCTTACTATCTCAAATATCTCTAATAATACTCCGAGTAGAATTTGTGTACCAGCATGACAATCTTGATAGTATTCAATGAGCCGTTGTGTAAAAAGACACTCGCCTGGTAAAATAATAGGGTAAATAAATTCTGGATTACCTGACCGCTCAGTAATTCGGGTTTTAACTCTTTTTATAACCTCTTCGTCCATAATGACATTCATATTAGGTAAAGAGTCATCAGAGGAAAAAAACTTAGCTTGAACAATTTCGATGAGAGTTTTCTCCATGTGTTCTATCTCGTGAGCTGTTAAATCTCCAATCTCTCGAAATTCACGCTTTTTCAACGCATTTTTCACAAACCGCAACATCCACGAGACAAAACGAATGCTTGACTGAAAATTGGAAAACCTAATGGCATACCAAGGTATTTCCCCTTCAACTGTAACCAGATTACATAACCTAACTTTCCTTTTTTCTCGTTCTACCTCTGAGGTTTCGTAAGCCAGACGGTCTATGGGCCAGTTACTAGGGAGTTCAAGGAACCAGGAAGGACCTTTCTATCAAAGAGAGTCGGAAAATAAACGAGGAGAACTACCACTTGAAAGCAAATCTGCGTGGTTTAATTCGCCCGGCACATGGCACCAAAACTGAGACGGAACAAGACTTTTAATTTCATTTACTCTATTAGCCACGAAAACTGACCATGGTTCTTTAGCCACCAGAATGCCACCATTGAGTCATTCTACGCAACAATTTTTAAATCCGGTAAATCCAAAGCAGCAAACATTGCATGAACCAACCTCGCACCAATGCAACAAGCCATCAATTCCAGCCGGGGAATAGTCAGAGTTTTCAATGGCGCTACCCTGGACCTTGCTCTGATCAATCGAATTTTAAGTCATAAGGGCATTACCATTCGAACGTAAACACAGGCCTCATAGGAATTCTTGAATGCATCGACGAAGAGATGTAATGTTGAGATAAATGGGAATTCGGAGTTACGTGGGATATCAATTTTCTCAAGATATTGTGTTTCATCCCGCCACTCCCGAAAAGTTTTCTGTATGTTTTCGGGCAAAGGGTAATCTTTACTATTACGAGGGCTTCTCAGAACAGTATCTTAGGTAACAAGGTGGTCGAACTGAAAATACCTAGAGGATTGAAAATTTTATGTACCATAGCCAAAACATTACGTTTGCTTATCTCACCTCCCCTGAATAATTGAGATTACATTTTAATGCATCTGTCTAAATCCCACAACAGTCCAAGTAAAGAAGTTACACCTGAACTACGAGAAATATAGCGACCTGGAACGTTACTTTTCCAACCCCGTAAGTTAAAACATCCCTTAGCCATTACCTCTATTGCTTTAACTATAAAATTTTCTTGCTCTTGGATATCGTTAACTGCAGTGACACATTTGTCAACGCAAAACGAGTGTTTTAATTTTTGGGTCACATCGTCAAAACGGGCTGGGAAATTCTCCAGGAGATGGTCTATACAGGCAGAGAGTTGGAATGGAGAAGAACAGATTCCAAATACAACTCGGCAGTGTCTGCAAATTTTAGTTTTTTTAACAGAAGGAATTAAAAACCTTAAAAAATTTTGGTGTTCAGGGATAATACTGAATTGAAGGAGCGCCTTTTCGATGTCTGACGATAGACCAATTGGATATAGCCTAAACCTGTGAATTACATCAGGTATGAGCTCAATTAAGTCAGGGCCTCTGTTCAAGCAGTCATTAAGGGACGGTTGGTTTTTATCTCTGGCTGAAACATCAAACACTGGCTGTATTTTCATTCTCTGACTAGTCTGTTTTATAGCAGGTCTATGGGTTAAATAATAGCCGAAATTATCAAGTTCAGTCTTAGGAACCTTTTCTATTATTTGTAGATCTTCCCATTGCCTAAAAATGACTTCATAGTCATTTAACTGATTTTGCTCTTCAATTCTTTAAAACATTCTATTGTGCCTTATAAAGGTAGCAGACTTATTATTTGGTAGCTGAGTTTCTCTCGAATTTAAAAAGAAAAAGCAACTCATACTGTCCATCAGGAAGAACAGATAAGTTTTCTTTAAATTGATTTAGAAAATCAGAATACGCATGTTTACGCATAGCATCTTCAGTTGGATCTGTAATGCCTATGTCATCTAAATTCCACAGATCAGTTACGGTGAAGCTAGCGCAATGCAAAGAAACCACATTATTGTACAAGCTATAATATTTAGTGTTTGCTTTTCTTATCACTGTGTAACCAAATTTAATTTGTACAACATTTACACCTGAGCTTAGTTTCAAAGAATTACCAGTTAAAATGTTCCCAATGACATCTGCTCCTAAGAGCCACTCAATGTCATGTTCCTTAGCCTTTGAATCAGACAAAGTAATATCCTTTTCTTTCAATTCTTATAAAGTATAAAGATCAACTATTTTGAGTACAAACCCACATATTTTTTTTGAAATAGCACCTCAACCAAGTGAGTATATGTATCTTGAAAATTTTTCAAATAAACATCAAATCTAAATAGGAGTGAGGGTTAGTTTCTCCCCCCAAACAAACCGTGGACAATGGTTTGTTTTGATTTGGGTCGCAGCTTCAAAACTTTAATGACCCTCTCCGATGTATAAGACTTTTGTCAGCCACTATCCAAAATCGTACGAACTTTGAGTTCTTTATCATTGTGCTCTATTTTTAAAAAAAGAGTTTGCAAATATACAGTTTCATTAATGACAGATTAATTTGATAGTACACTACTTGATACAACAGTACTTTCATCATTTGGTGATGTACCTCCCCTAGGAAGTACATCCCTCGAAGTATGAGCGTGAGCTAGAGGTGTAGGATTAACGTAAGAACTAGAATCAAACATTATCTTAATATAACTTTATTAAGATATTCAACTTAAACTTTGAACAAATATAATCTTATTAAAGAATCAGAGAATCTACTATGACGCAATACGCAACACACAATATAATTCTCAACAATTTGACCTAATCCAAATATAACAATTTGTAATAAACGTGTCTTTATCTATAGGGGACCGCCTAATCTTCAAATATAATAATAATAATAAGTAATCAATCCTACCTTATATTATTCTGTAATAAACTTGTCTTTATCTGTAGTGGTAAGTAGCTTTACCTTTAACTTCTAATTGATCACCAATATGTTTATCCACAACACGTAGAACTTGAATCTTTGAACAACGAACTTCAATAATCATCCAATACCACAACGCACTTTAATTGTCGAACATTCCTTACACATTGCCATTACGCTTACTCTAAGATCCTATATTTATCCTATATTATTTACATCTCTTCACTTCTCGTTTCTTGGATTTGGTTGGAAAAGAGTTGTCATTAATTCTGGCCCAAAGAACCCAAAGGACTTGTTAAAGAAAAGACGCGTAAGTCATCACAATTTGATTTAGCAGATTCTCTGCCTGCACACATAATAGTATAATGACTTTTTATCACATTACAAACATTTCACTTTATGGACGAGAAACAGGGCCAATTTTAAGGCAATGAAAACAGGCATACTTCTGTACCAAAAGTTTGCTTTTATCTTCTACGGGCATTTTTCTTGCCGAAAAATATTCTGAAGAATTTTTATGTTTATCTCAAAAAATGCAACGAAAATTTCTCCTACCTGAATTGTCTTGAAAATTCACATGGGCTGCAGCTGTAGAGCAATCAGGTACACGCGCGAGTTCCCAACCCGGTGAGAACGCACTTCATTCCGGATGCGAGCACGCGGCGGCAGTTCCCAACCCGACCCGCCGTGTAGGGCAGTGTCGAGAGCTTAATGCCTCTGTCGTCCACGTCATATTGCAAAATTACTTCAAAAGCCCTTTCGAACAGGAAAATTAACACAATAATCTATCCATGGAGCACGCACTATCTTGCTGTGAGGAATCTTCCACCCACTGAACGGCTTCTTTCCCACGCACGAAGCACAGTTTCCGGTAAGCAGTATTCAACCAATAGCTAAAGGAATTCAGCAAACTTTTATTTCGTGTGACCAAGACTCTCGAGTACCATGAGTTTACTTCCCAATAAATCGCGTACAACTCCGACAAATCCACTTTAATCCGACCAGCTGCATTCTTCATTACGATGGAGAGCTAGTCTCTTACGCACTGGCGTAGCTAATCCTGAGTGGGCCCCGTATCGAAATTCCGTAGGGAGCCCCTTTTTTAAAAATAAATTAAAAAAAAATTTCACATAAAAAAATTTATTTGAAAGTGTCGAAATAATTACACATAGATATACGTAAAAAAACTTTATTAATTAAGAATTAGGCACTTATATATCGATTTTTTTTCAGCAAACGCATTTGAGGACTTAAGTTTTACCAGTTCTTCGGTTTCTATCGACTATATTGCTAAGTCTGATCACTGTTCTTGTCCTATGGAAGCTCTAAGATAGATTTTAATAATTTTTAATTTATAAAAGGTTCTTTCAGCTGTTGCACTTGTGACTGGAAAAGTAAAAAATAGCAGGGATGTTGTTATGAAATCCGGAAAATTGGAAGCGAGGTTATTGAAATTAATTACTAGTAATTCTGCGAGCTCTTTGACTGGATGGATTTTCTAAATTTAAGATTTTAAACAGCCTTTTAAAGAAATTAGTTGTTCACTATCAGCATGACCCGGCGTTGCACAGGTTATCTCTACTTTGATAAATTTTCCCTTTCCTTCCCCAAATCAGCACTTCTAATACTATTTTTCAAAATGACTTTCACCCCCATCCCCTCTCCACCCCACAGTCCGGCGTTGCTCGGGCTTTCTCTTTGTGTGTGTGTTTGTACGCGCAAAATGTAAGTGATTTCAAAAATTATGTCAAAAAAGTTCCCTTTTTCCATTTGTTCCATTCCACTTATTTTTGATTTAAGACAGGTTTCTTTCCCCTATCTATAGCCCAAACACAGTTTTTTAGAGTAAAATTATTGTTCTATCTTCCCCTCCTTCTCACAGATAAGATATAGCTTCAGATTTCGATGTATGACTTATAAAAAAAATATTGCGTTAGAATAAAAAAATTTATTAATGTGAAGCAATAAAAAGGAAACGATTCTGATGCTAAGACTAAAACAAAAAAACGTTCATCATTTTTTAATAATAGTCTCTCTCTCTCAGTTTCTAAGAATCTAAAATAAAAAAATATAGATTTCAGATTTTCATGTATCAATCAATCGTCACATATAGTTAGCTTAAAAATGTCTCTAAAATGTATTTTGATCCAAAATAATAGACGATGTACTTTTTAATTAACAAAGAATTCCTTTAGTAATGATATAATAGAAATAATCTTTTTAAAAAACATATATTACTTTATTAGAATCAAATTTCTATAAATAATAAATAAAAGACAAATTTACAGATAGCTATTGAATCGATTGCTTTTTTCTGAACGTTTGAATGCTTGATTAAACATATAAATATATATGAGTTAGAAAAAAACACAGTATGGGGAATGCCTATATATGAAAGAAATTTGTATTATATATCAAAAACAAGAAATAATAGACAATGAACATAACAAGAAATAACATAATAAAAATATAAAGCTAATCATGAAGATCAAAATTATAGAAAAATAAAGAAAGAAACTACAAAAAAGAAGAACCTAGCGAGTCAGAAAGCAATTTCGGACTTAGGACCGAATAAGTGGGGTTAAACTAGTTTCAAGGCGCCAACCTTCCCCCTTTGCAACTCGGTAGGAAAAAAATAAAATGAAATAAACAAAAATTCAGAGTATGTAAAACCTCAGAGAGTATGATAAAACCACTCACTACTATTATGTAACAAACTCTCCCAAACTCTTAATGCAGAAAAATCGCAAAACAATTACGTAAGAAAAGTAGAAAAATCCTAAAACAATTACATAAGAAAAGTATTTTTCAAAAAATAATTTAACAAAATTTCTTTACTCACAGAGCTTTTAACAAGAGAATCAAGCGTCTTGACATCAATGAAAATCAATTATTCACCAAGTTAAGAAATTCGAATATACATAAACACATCTTTTGAGCTAACTTTTAAACCAGCCAGCAAAGACAAATATCAAAAGAGATGACAATCAAATATGGTAGAATTTGAATTGGTTGATTGTAAAAAATGTAAATTTGCTAGGCTCTAATTCGGTTGGTTGTCAACAATGTGTAGGATGTTCGAGATGTGTGTGGAAAAAATGTAAACTCTGATATGAGTGTTATGATATAATCTTCACAGCAAGACCACTAACATGCTGACTTTGAAATCCTATTGTTGTGTGGTGGTTTTGGAATTAGAAGTAGAAAGACGGTTAATGTATTTGTGATGAATATAAGTTCTTAAGAAATTAAAAGGGTATTCATGATCTAAACAACATTGAAAATTTTTTCTTATATTATTGTATTTATCTATTTTGTGGATAGTTAAGTTATCATTTCTAAATAAAAAATTCAAAATGATATTTCTGTAAATTGATATATGCAAATTACTATTCCATACAGGAATTTTAATTATATGGAACTTAAAAGAATCTCTTTTGTCAAAAATGTTACTGACTACATAATTGTTAATAAGATGCAAGTCTAAATCCAAGAATTCTACCATATTAGAGTTGAAGTTAGTTTTAAGGAGCTTGAGATAATCAGGGTAGAACGTAATATTTGGTTTGTATTCACTATTTTTACCAAAAATTATTCAATCATCTATATAACGATAAATCAAGTAAGAATCATTTACAACATGATCAATTTCAAAAAAATGTAAATATAGGTTCGCTAAACAATTACTAGCTGGACCACCATGAGGTAATCCTTTGATCTGTTTATAAAGATTCTGATCAAATGCAATGAAATTTTCTTTTAATACGAGGTTAACAAGAATATCAAATTTTTCTTTTTCATTGAAGTATGTAATTCATATTTATCATAAACTAACTGTAGAACCGTAATCATATCGTCAATATCTATAGAATTAAAAAGGTCCTCGAAATCAAAGCCATGCATGGAAAAAATTAACATATCCTTAGTAACTCTAGCAATCTCTAAGCTATTTTTAATTATTGCCGTGTTTTGTAAGTTATCAATTAGATTTTGAAGAAGAGATTGTAAGATCTTCCCAGACTTCGTGATATATGTATTGTATCCATTAGTGATACTACGGAATTTTATAGGACTTTCATGAAATTTTGGTGTTAAAAAAATACTTGGATATTTAATATTATTTAGATGAATATTCAGTCTTTTGTTCAAAGCTAAAAGACGATTATCATCTTCTATTATTGTGAATTGATTTTTGAAATGAATTATTATTTAAAATGTGATTACTTAATACACTCTGTCGCAAAAATATATGCACCCAGAAGAAATCAAGCTACAATCACGAAACTCGGCAAGAATGTAGTCTGGTAAGAGATATGCAAATGATTAAAATTTCGAAGCCAATGAGACAAGGCTAAGTGTGCTATGCGCATATTAGTTGCGCAACTGGGAGAGTTTAAAAGCATGAGTACGAGTGCCGTACGGCTATCCAAACGAATCTGATGACTTTGATAGACGATATTGAGACTTAGGATGCCTCTAAGACGTAACCGGCGGCAGTACGAGCAGCTGACGGACTTTGATAGGGGCCGTATAATAGGCCTCAGAGAAGCAGGTTGGTCGAATAGACGTATCGGCCGCCACCTCGGTCGGAGCGATATGGTAGTTGCTCGGTGTTGGCAACAGTGGATCACAGAAGGTAGAGTGTACCGTCGCGGAGGGTCAGGACGTCCCAGGAACAAAAATGATCGCGAGGATCGTGCAATCAGAAGAGTGGCCACTTCGGCACCAACAACGTCGCTAGCATCGATTCAACGCCACTTACCTCCTTCCAGACATCCAGTGCCATCAAGAGAAACCATAAGGAGACGACTGACCGATTGGCTTGAGGAGCCGACGTCCGCTAAGACGCTTACCACTGACCCCACATCATAGGCAGTGTCGACTGGATTTTTGCCGACCTCGGGCAACTTGGAGTGTGACAGACTGGAGACGTGTCATCTTCAGTGATGAATCCCGATTCAGTCTCAGTGCTGATGACCACCGCACACGTAATCTGGAGGCGCACCGGCCAGCGGTCCGATCCGGCATTTATTGTCGAGCGGCATACAGCAATTTCACAAGGTGTGACAGTGTGGGGAGCAATTTCTTGGGACACACGATCATCTTTAGTGGTCCTTCAAGGCACTTTGACAGCTCGCAGATACGTGGACGATATTTTAACGCCGATTGTGCTACCCATGCTATCAAGTCGCCCAGGTGCCATTTATCAACAGGATAATGCTTCCACATACTGCGCGACTCTCCCAACAATGTCTTCAACGATATGACGTCCTACCATGGCCTGCCAGGACACCAGATCTTTCGCCAATAGAGCATGTCTGGACGCGCTGGGAAGGCAACTTCCCGAGATACAGGAGAATTAACTGCGCAGATGCAAAGACTATGGCAGGGTCTTCCACAGGGGGTCATAAGTGATCTAATTGAATCGATGCCACGCCGAATTTCGGCTTGTATAGCTGCCAGAGGTGGCTTTACTACTTACTGATTTTTAACCTTTTGCAAGCTGTAACCGCTTAATAAAATGATATTTTGTTCTGAATTTTTAATCATTTGTTTATTTTCATATACACTACATGCATACCAAATTTCGTGAATGTAGCTCAATTTCTTCTGGATGCATATATTTTTTTGCGACAGAGTGTATTTTACTGCAAAAAAATTTACAAATTATGGCATAACTAGCAGAGACCTTATCAACATATGTAATCACGAAGTCATTTTGGATATTTTCTATTAATGATTTAAGATCTTTATACATAATTTCATTTTCAACAGTGAAATCTAATTCCCGAATTTCTGTTGCTACATAAGATCTAAATTGATTGAAAGCTTCAATCGGCATTCCATATTTAATTGCAATTTTAAGGTAGAATTTATCTAAATTCTTTATGATTTGTTTCATATCGTTAGATTTATTTTTTGTGATCATCAGTCTAAAACCGGAACCTTTTTTTTTTCATAAAATTTCTTAACAATTCATCTTTCACGATGCCAAGGTCTCCCGTGACAACGTGCTGATGATAATCATCAATATAGTACCGATATAGATTGCATTTACATGATTCTGTACTTAGGAGCTCCGAGACTTGATTATAATTAAATATAAATCTACCAAGTTTCTTGTTGTATTTGAAAGCCTTTTTAATAATAATATTTTTAATAGGAAAAAAGGATTGATATTTTGAAATATACCTGAAAAATTAATTTTGTTAAAGGATTTATTCATAAATAAT
Source organism: Trichonephila clavipes (assembly GCA_019973935.1). Classification (NCBI taxonomy): domain Eukaryota; kingdom Metazoa; phylum Arthropoda; class Arachnida; order Araneae; family Nephilidae; genus Trichonephila; species Trichonephila clavipes. The sequence continues at coordinate 88,185 of BMAU01002953.1, read as the reverse complement.
ACTGTAAAGGGTGTTTTTTAGAGGTATAGAACTTTAAATTGCAATAAAACAACGATGTATTATTCGTTTGACATGAATTTTTTTTTATTCGAAAGATAATCTTGTGGCATTACAATTTAAATATGATTTCTGGCATAGGACTGCCACGGCTGGCTCGGATGTAGTCGAATCTGGACGTCCAATTTTCCATGACTTTTTCCAACATTTGTGGCCGTATATCGGCAATAACACGGCGAATGTTGTCTTCCAAATGGTCAAGCATTTGTGGCTTATCCGCATAGACCAATGACTTTACATAGCCCCACAGAAAATAGTCTAGCGGTGTTAAATCACAAGATCTTGGAGGCCAATTCACAAGTCCAAAACGCGAAATTAGGCGGTCACCAAACGTGTCTTTCAATAAATCGATTGTGGCACGAGCTGTGTGAGATGTTGCGCCGTCTTGTTGGAACCACAGCTCCTGGACATCATGATTGTTCAATTCAGGAATGAAAAAGTTAGTAATCATGGCTCTATACCGATCACCATTGACTGTAACGTTGTGGTCTTCAACGTTTTTGAAGAAGGATTTCACAAGCCCATAAAGCGCACCAAACAGTCCGTTTTTCTGGATGTAACGGTGTTTCGACATACACTTGTGGATTAGCTTCACTCCAAATGCGGCAGTTTTGTTTGTTGACGTAGCCATTCAACCAGAAGTGCGCTTCATCGCTAAACAAAATTCGCTTAGGAAAATCGGGAACAACGGCAATCTCGTTTTGGGCCCATTCGACGAATCTACGCCTTGCTTGATGATCGTTTTGATGAATTGCCAAACCAAACTGAGAATAAATCACTTGACAGCTGTTAAATCGGTCGCCATCTTGGAAAGTAATGCCAACTTAAACTTCTATACCTGGAAAAAAAAACATTCTTTACAATATTCTGTAGTGCATATATATATATGCTTATTTGCTATATTTGCTTACCTTCGGATTTTAATAGTGTAGATAGATAGTGAGGGTGTTTAGTCCTTATTGTATTCATTAGCTAGTTTTGTGGCCTGCTGTTTTATTTCTTTATTTGAAAAGAATAAGAGTTTATCTGGTTGTAAATTTTTGAAAATATTACTGAAATCATGTATACTCCGAAATCTTTGTCGGTTTTGAGATATCAACACATCTAGACATCAATAATATACATTAACTTTGAAAGACAATTTCGGGTCTGAAGCTCTTTGATCTTCTGCTAACTCGTCAAAAAAGCGTTTTGTTCGCTTCCATCTTTTATTTTTTAAAAAGTGTAACATTCCATCCCTTAGCTAGACTATCTTCAGACTCATTTAACAAAGAGCTGAATCAATTTTGGTTTCTAACTGCTACCAGTTCGCTCAGAAAATTATTCAATAGAATATTAGCTTTCTGTAGGTCATTTCTTTCATGCTGTAGGGCTTTAGAAATGCCGTCTATGATTTCAAATAACCAAGCAAAAAAGGTTACAAACACTATAAAATCATAGCTCTCCAGTATAGTAATTATATTCTTACATTCGTTTTTTAATTGTAATTAAATTTAGTTTTCTTAAAGTTTTCATTATTATTGAGTAATTTTTTCGAATACCGAATAAGGCATCATTTCTTGATGACCATCTAGTAGGGCTTACTTTTTTAAGGATATTTTATATTTTTCGGACAAATATTAATTTACATTGGACAGCGTTTTGTGCTTTTGCCAAAAAAGTATACATTTTTTCTAAGTAATCGAAAAATTGTGACACTTTGGGAATGTGTTTCGCAGCATCATTTAAAATTAAATTTAATGAATGTGCTGCACAATCAACATAATTGGCATTTGGTGCATGCTCTTTTATAAGGGGAGGTTATTAACCTTCCATATACTCCCGACATAACATTTGCTCGCAAAAACCTGTCCTTTACATTTAAACAAATCAATTCCATATTTTTCGATTGCATATGAAATTTCAGTTTTAATCCCTTTGGCAGTGCAATCAGCTCTGACATAAATCCCCCAAAAATGGACTCGCAGATGTTAATTTCGTTAGGTACAGCATCCTTTTCTTTTATCTTAATACGCTGGTGTAAGAAATTAAGAGAATTTGCAGACGATGGATTATCTCTGAACTACTGGACCGATTTTAATAACTTTGATATGTACATACATTCAGAGAGAGATACATGCAAAATAAATAACCATTCAACAATTGCAATACATGCTCATGATCGTGCGTAATACTCGGTGGAGTTGAAAGGTATGAAACAGTGGATTCAGAATAAACAAAAGAAATGGGTTAACCCTCTAACCGGATAGCACGGAAAATTCCGTCAGTGTAAAGATGCTTCGAAAATGGACTGCACGGATTTTTCTGCCTTCAAGTAACGTTTTCAAAAGCGGATTAGCCGCACTTTTCTGAAATCCTTTTCCCCTTTTAAAGGTTTAACATCTTGAAAGATAATTGGGGATCGTGGAAGCAACACAGCAGGACACTGAGGGGAAGTTTTATGGCTCACAGGAAACCCCGTGTTTTGACCCTGGGGCAATCGTAAAAAAATCGAGGGGAAATTTCTTTAGACCCCAGGAAGTGTTTATTCGTTACATCGTATTTTAAAAGTTTTGAAAAGTCCCAACGCATAAGTAAAATATGTTACAATTCCCTTTTGGTTTCATATTAATTTGAAACTGTAACAAGTTGGGGCGTGTCAGTGCAATCTGCTATTTTATATAGTTAGAAAAATTATCTTTTTAAGTATATTCTTTCGCTTCATTTTTCTTATTTTAATCAAAGATTTTAGTTTTTGAAACATGATTATTTTATTATAAGATACCGAAAAAATTAATAAAACACCAAACTCTTTAAAATTTGAAATCTTTTCAATTTTCCAACCACTAAAAATGAATAAATTTAAACTTCATCAAATCATTTGAAACATTTTCTTACACTTTGATAAAAATAATAACGAAAAAAAAAAACATTATTAAGATTTATTAGTTTTTTTTTTTTTTTTTTAGATTTCAAAGCCCAAGTGTTCAGGGAAGTTTAAGTACAGTGCCTAGAGTTATATATTGTTAAAATACACCGAAATATATTTGAATTTTAAGTGCTTGAACTTCAGTTTAAATCAAAGACAACATGAATGAAGATTTTCACACATTTTTTTTATAACTTGAATGTTTGAATAAATGGTAATCAAAAATATACGGAAACATTTACAGTAGACATTTATGCATATAAATAAACATAAAAATCAATTTTAAATTCGAGCTATTCAAAAACATTCGAATTATTGTTCAAAAATATCTATTTATACAAAATACCTCAACATTTATCTTTTTAAAGGCTAACTGAATAAGTAATTAAAATCTGGATATTTTTTGAAATCTCGACCTTATAAAGCTAGAAATTTTATGTTAGAAATTCCATTTGAAATTTCGAAAAAAAATGCATCGCGCAGTTAAAAATTATTTACCATAAATTTTAGCAATTGTTTGAGTATAATAAAAAATTCAAATTTTATTATATAGCTTCTTTGGTATCTTTTAATATATTTCGGCCGCGGTAGCCGAGTGGTATAGGTATCGGAACGTGGCTTGCTTTGTCACGAGTTCGAGCCCAGTACCACTAAAGACCCGCCGTGTAGGGCAGCGATGCACGTTAAATCTGTCGAGAGATGAAACGTCCTCCCGTTGGTGTGGTTTGGTAGTTAAAAGAGGGGGGTGCCAGCTCAGGTGTCGTCCACGTCACTTGACCGTGGTTCAAAATTACGTGGTCCGTCGCCAAAAGCCCTCGTGTAGCTGAACAGTGCGACGTTAATATTCAATCATTCATTTAATATATTTCGAAGACTTCATACAATTTAGTTGAAAACCGCATGCTAAGAGCAAAAAATATACTAAAAAAATTGATGAATACACAATTACAATAAATTCTTACATAGAAGCAAAACTGAGAAGCTAAAGAGTAGGAATGAAAATTTTGAGTATATCTGAAGTAGTTTTCGAAATATTTATTTTACGGTTCAGAAAAATTGTCTGCGTTATGTTATACTTAATATTAATTAAATGGTTAAAATATAATATGTTAATATTAGTCATGTAATCGTTTGATGACACATTCATATACTAATAAAAATTATCATGGTCATTGATGCGAATGTCAAGAATTTTATGTAATTTTAAATTCAGACATTAAAATATTGATGTAGAAAACATAAAAGACCATCTAAAATACATGAAAATGCAGTTTGCTATAAAATGATCTTGACAAACAAAAGCCGGCATTTTCACTTACTATGGCAGAGCCGGCTTAGTCAGGGGCGATCTCGAAAAAACAGAGAGAGAACCGCGGTTTTGATGGATGCCGCTCTAGCGTTTAAAGTTCCCAGGAAAAATTATATATATATAAATTACAAATGCAAAAAATAAATCTTGTAATTTTCCATACATTTTTATAACAACGAATTGTGGAATTGGCTTCCAATGCATTGTTGTGTTTGACAATATGTAAAATAACCAACCCTACTTTAGATAGATTTGTACTACATTTTCATAACCGTATTCCTTTTTTAAAATTAATTCGTGCAGCCGAAATACACCTTTTACACCCTTAAAAATTTATGTAAACTATAACGATTAATTTTAATTTATGCAACTTGTGAAATGTTCATAATTAACCATTTCCGTCTAAACAGTTTACATGAAAAAAAAAAAGTTTGGACTCCCTCATTCATTAGGGATTTATATAAGATTCTAACATTAAATTTTATTTTTCACCGAATAGGATCGAGTATTAATGTATAGTGCTTCCACATCACAGGTCTGGGGTTCTATTAACGGGCTGCGCAAGGTCGACTCTGCCTTTCATCCCCCTCATGGATACATTGGGTCGATAAATGAGTACCAATTTGCTTGCTTCGGGTCTGTAATCACTGAAGGTCTTTTCTCTTCAGACAGACCACCAAATCGGGACATCTGTTCATGCACCTCAGCGTCCAATGGTCACGTACTGCAATATTATGATGGGCACAGTGGCAGTGGCAAAAGTCTTTATAAAGCTGGCCCTCATGGATTGTTGTGCCACTGAGTTTCCTGAGTGTTAAGTTTGTGGATTACCGGTCTCAATTCTTAAAAAATTTTCCCAGGGGATATCCCTTAGATAAACATGTATTTCCACTCATTTGGCAATTAAACATTTTTTAGTAGGCTTCAATTAAGTTTATTTCAGAAGGAAGTTTGATTTTTCAAATGTGTTTGCTTAATAACATGTATATTTGTGTATTATATTAAAAATTTGATCAATCCGAAATTACATATTTTTAGCTCCTCTAAAAGCTTTTAGGATTTTACAACTGATCTTACAATCCATATACGTTTTATAGTAGTATATTTAAAAATTATAAGGACATTTTTACGACTGTGTGAGCTGCTATGCCTCGTTTATAAATATAAAAAATTGCATTCAGCTACAGTTTTTAAAATGTACAGAAATAAGTGGAGAAACAGGATACTTACATATTATGAATATTTTTGACTGCAGTAAGATATATTTATATTTCAGTTTCTTTACAATTTGAATAGAAGTTGTAAGCCATTTTGCGAATAGTTTGATAATGAGTATAAACCCATAGGCTGTTTAATATTGTAAAGTGTTTTACTTTGATACCAGCACACATTAAAATAAGGCTCATTTGCAGTTATATGATCAGCTTCAGTGATATTTAAATTTTCAAAAATAGTCTACACGTACGAAAACATTCTTTTACAACCGCACACCACATCTCTCATACTATATCTTCCCTACAGCAGGAAATATTTGTGTATACTGAAAAATGTAATACAGGATACATTTCAAGTGTTAAATTTGTTTTTAAAATTTGGTATGAATACATTGTGGAACTGTCGGTTAACTTCACTGAACAAAATTGTTTTAAGTGTACTGTTTTGAAAGACAAGATTAATTAGGGATAACTTTTCTCACAATAGAATTTGTATTGACTGAATTGTGTGAAAATGTAGTTATCGATGTGTGACATTTTTCCTTGTAATAAAATTAACAGAAAGATAAGAAATTTAACTTGAGTAGAAAATGGTTAGAAGTACTGTCATGCGCATTTGAAGAAATATATCCCCCATTAAAATTAAAAATTATTGACTGAATGTGTGTTATGTCCATCACAAATGCCGATATAGAAAAGATATTTTTACTTAATACAAGGAGTTCAAAAAGGAGAGCACTAGGAATGAAAATTTAGATTTTTTCCGAAAAATATTCAGTTAACATAAAAATATCATTTATATGATTTAAATTTAAATAAATTAAAAGTATTGAAATCATTTTTATGTTATTCTAAATTAAAAATATAATTGAATAGAGAAATATCTGTTTTATAATATAAATATATGCACATTAATTGTCTCATTGTTTAAAAAAAAGATAGGGCCTTTACTCTTTTTACCTCATAACTTTTTTTAAAAACAGGAAAGTGAGCGCGTTTTCTTACTCTCATATTCAAAATGAATACAGGATGCTTTTTTCAAGTTCAAATCGCAATACCAAAATATTTTTTTAATTTTTAAAAAATGACAGAAAAATAAATTTTGTTTGAAGAAAATATAACTATTTTTCAACTTTTAACACGCCATTTATTTCATGTTTTTTTTACCCTGCATTTTAATATAATTTTACTGTGACTGAATCTATGGGGAAAATGACAGAGTGGAACTACGGTTTTCATACAACAGCTAGCTGTAAACGATTGCTATCCTGGTTCTTACTGATTAAAGACGCCGAACCAAGTCATAAAGTTTTCCCCTTTCGACCACCCAAGTTTTAAAAGGGGGAAAGAGTTGAAGTCTGTTGCATTTTTGAAGGGAATAGCAATATAAGAGTAAAACGTTTTCGGAATAACTTTTCAGGAGGAAGGTATCCAGTTAGAAGGTTAATCGGGGGTATGATCCCCCCATTACAGTTTTACAGGCCTCACCGCGTGATGTCCGACTTGAAATAAGACAGTTTATCAGTTCTTGTGGTAACTGGTACCACTCATTCAGCTTTGCTGTTTTCATCTCCTGAATGCTTCTCAGGGGAGGGGGCGAGTTACGATTGCCCTCCCAGAGCGTCCCAGACATGCGGTATAGGATTGAGGTCTGGAAACCTGGCTGGCTAATCCATACGGCGAATATCTTCACTCACTAGAAATTCGTCGACCATAAGAGCTCTATGTAGCCTCACGTTATTGTCCATTAAAATGAACTGGGGGCCACATGCACCCTTGAAAATGCGAACATATGGCTTCAAGACCTCATCCCTATACCTCACACCAGTCACAGAGCCTCTTTCAAAGACATGCTTTCCAACATGATACCTTCCCAGATCATTAAACCTCCTCCACCATAACTGTCGATTTTGTGGACATTGGAGGGTTGGTAGCGGGTCCCTGGTTCTCTCCATATAAGCGTTCGGCGAGAATCGGCGTTAAGGCTGAAACGGGAGTTCTTCTATATTATAATACTGATTTTCTTTTTTAAAAAAAAGTCTTTAAAACACTGCACAATAATATCCCTAACTAGATGCCTTCTTCATGTCCTTATGATAACAAATAAAAAAATTTGGGCAATAAGATGCAAAAGTATACCAAATTTATTTTATACGATCCCTTTATATACAGTTTTAAAATTACACGAGTATTTTCCTTTTCGATTAATTTACTGAAAAACTATTAATTTACTCCTCCCGTTGGTGTGGTGTGTTAGGAGAGCGAGGGGCCAGCTCAGGTGTCATCCTGGTTACTTGACCATGGTTCAAAATTACGAGGTCCATCGCCAAAAGCCCTCGTGTAGCTGAACAATGCGACGTTAATATTCACTCACTCGCCTGATAAAAAATGAATTAATTGTTTTTTTACTGCACGCGCAAATCTCTACTGTAATTAAATATAGTATTTTGTACTATAATTAAATATATTACACATGAAATAAACTTACATCCATTTCAGAAGGTGAAAATATTTAACTACTTTATTCCGCTGCTCACTCTGTTATATGTTACATTTCTTCTAACTGGTTTACACAGTTCTGAAGCCATTCATTAAATCCATCATCGGACTCTTTCATTGCCAGATACAACAGGATAAAAGACTACTATATAGACATAAACTGTTTCTCTGACAAATAGAACTAAACACACTACTCCCAACGAAGGTCACGTTGAAAGAGAAATAATATATCCAAGCTGATCTGTCAGCCTTCGTCCGTCAAAGCCTATTACTACAAGATTAAAATATGTAGAACAACATATGCAGTAAGAAATCATTTCAAGGAAGTCGCTTTTCGGATTCTATACCAATCCTTATTTTCTCATTATTTTGAGTAAAACGATATCTGCTTTTACAGAATTCTTATCATGGAAACAAAAATGTAAAGTTATTGAAAAATTTTAACCGGGGGCCCCTGCAGCTTGGGGGCCCCGTATCATTGATACGGCTGATACGGCGGTAGCTACGCCCCTGCTCGTACGTATATCGGCACTAGAAGTTCGTCTCTTCCGAAACGCTCCTTTGAATGCGTAATTGCTTTGGAATAATTGTCCTTCGTCGGCGGAAAACTTGACACTAATCTAGCTGCTTTAGAATAAGGAACTACGCAATGCAACAAGTATTGAAACTTGTCATCTGCAATCGTTCTATCTAGGTGAATTTTTTCGAATTGCGACTAAAAAACGCAAGAAAGTCTTTCGGTTCTCCACTAAATTTTCTGAATTCAAGTTTTGGGAGCTTGAACTTTTGCTCTTTCAACAGAAATATTTTCTAAAGGAACCAAAATCGTTTTCTCTTGGCTAGCTTCTAAAAGTGAACAAATTTTACAAAATTTGTCATGATATTCTTCGGCTTTCGAAAAATCCTCTTGATATGTATTCTTAAGTTTGTCACTTATTAATAAGAATTCGAATATTTCTTCTTGAGTCGTTTCCAGCCGAGAGAATTTATCTTGTAACTGCTTATACAAAGCGTTGACTTCATTGTTACCTAAATTTTCGGTTTCGATTCTGTTGCTAATACCATTGCAACACACACTGAACGCTGCTCTTAAAGACTTTCGTTTTGCTTTCTATGTATCGATATCCATATTTAATGAGAAAAATATTCGTGGACGCCAAAATATGTTGAACTCACAGGGTTAAAAAAAGCAGATTTAAGAAATAATTACACCGGGGATTATTCTATAGCAATTTTAATACGGATATCCTTTCGCGAGAGCAGCATTCTGTACATACATACAAAGTCCCGCGCAGTACTATATCAAACAAAAGATTTCTCCGTTAATTTTACAGTTAACAGAAAGAAAAAGTTCAAATAATAAAATAGTCCAATCAGCAAAAAGGCTCTTCTTTGGTGACTCCACCCAAGCATTGCGTCATAGAGATAGTTCGTTGTGGTGGCCTTCAACACATTATGTTCGGCTCTCTGGGCCCAGTACCACAAAAGACCCGCCGTGTAGGGCAGAGATGCACGCTAAATCTGTCGAGAGCTCAAACGTCCTCGCGTTGGTGTGGTGTGGTAGTTAGGAGAGAGAGAGTAACAGCTCAGGTGTCGTCTACGTCACTTGACCATGGTTCAAAATTACGTGGTCCGTCGCCAAATGCCCTCGTGTAGCTGAACACTGTGACGTTAATATTCACTCACTCGGCTCTCTGGGTTTATTCAAATATATTATTTAGTCCAAACTTGAAGATGGCTTACCAAACATTGTCATAATGTTGAGAATTTTTTAACATCTGCCACCAGTAATGCCAGTTGCGAGAGAAGCTTCTCTAAGCTAAAATTAATCAAAAATGATCTCAGAACGACTATGTCCACGTTAAGGCTAACAAATTTAGCTATTCGGGCAATTGAACATGACTTACATATTGATACTGACAATTGAAGGGCCAGATCGTGACCTTTGGAAGCCCCTAAATAATTAAAAATTTTGCCATTTTCTAAAAAAAATTTATTAATTAATTTAATTTAAAATATATAAAATTTAATGGTTTCTTTTTATTTTATACAATCTAAATGCGTTATAAACAATTACATAATTTACAAAAAAAAAAACTTTTCTACACTCTTGTGCGGCAAATTTCTTTATTTGCTCGTCATATTTTAAGTCTTTGGTGAGATCAGTATTTATAGAAAGAAGTGATAAATAATTAAGCCCAGTATTTATCATAGCTGTCCTATATTTGTTTTCTATATAGGATATTTTAGAGAACGCACGCTCTGCTTCACAACTAGTAATAGGAAGTGTTAGAAAAATCTTTAAAATGGTATACAAGTTTGGAAAAATGTCAACAAGTTTGTTTTCAAAAATTCAATTGAACATATCACTATAAGTATGGCTCAGTTTTTTTTCTTGTTGGAGAAACTTTGAATTGAACACCTTTTGGTCTACGTCATCTGAATAGTAATCAATAGCGCGTACAACCTCTAGACCAACGTTCTTCTTACTTTGATCTTTCAAATCCAACAAAAATTTAAATTTCTTACTATATCCTGCATATATATACTTGGTTTCTTCTATTTAAATCAAGGATTATCTTATCTAACGCAACAATAAGCGTGTCTCTTTTAAATTTTTCTGTCCCATGCACAGCTTTTTCTGTGGATTTATCTGCAAATTTTGAAATAAGTCATCATCGCTACATTCTTGGCCACATCGCTATATTCTATTCCTACTCTATGACTTAATGTTTTGGCTGAGTCCTGATACTCCTTAAGTTTTTTAGCTGACTCATACCGTACACTGCTTATAAACGTTTTTAATGACATAATTAACTTATTCCCTTTACAGATATCCAAACCAGGAGTCTGTAATTTTTTGTTAATTGAATTATAAATCTTTCTAAAATTTCTTCCCAAAATAGTATAATAAAAATGGCAGTTTCGAGTCTTGTTAATTTATTAAATAAATTTACTGCCTCTTTTCGAAAATCAATTTTCTCATTTTTTTCCATTGTCACTATAAATGTCTTACTATTCATGATATTACTGAAGAAGATTAGAACTCAGCACCTTCGATTCCGTAAGCACGCGACTTAACCACTACACTAAAATGATCACTTCAGTCTAGAGGCTGTTACTGGCTTATATAGATACCACCGCCACTTTACCATAATTATCTTTTTGGCTTCAACAACATCATAGTGACAAGACCATCTGGCCTGACTTAAATTTTTTAAATTTTAATTTAATTTCACGATTTAGAAGTTCGAAGCAGGAAATCGAATGGATGGATCGAAGCAGAAAAGAAAACATACGTGTTGCACTAAACCAAGGAAGTTCACGATTTCACTCGCAACCTTAACTTGTGCTGCACCAACCAGATTAAGAGGATGTGCAGCACACGGCATATAATTAGTGAATTTATTTTTTTCTTTTAAAAGAGTTTGCGCACCATTATATATCGACCGGACATATTAGCAGCGTTGTCAAATGACTGTCTCCTACAATTATCCCACTAGTTTCTAAAAATTCTTGTACAGAATTAAGTAAGCATAAGCCTCATTAATTAAGACTGCTAATCTTAATTAATGAGACTCGTCTTTCATACATTTTTCCCTAAAACAATATCGTAGTACAATAGCAAGTTGGTCATTATGGAACAAATCTGGTGTTTAATCTATCACTATTGAATAGTACTTTGTGTGTCATTGTTATTTATTTGAGTTGTAATTGTTTTAATGATTTGCTTGTCTAGAAACAGAATACATATTGTTTGGATCTTCATTTTGAAAATAAATCATTTCATGTGAAAGGATATAATCAATAAGATTATTACTTAGAGATTAAGGCCACGAACCCCCCGTCAACGTATAATTCTCAAACTTATACCCAACATTTTCTAAACACTTTTTGGTCGGAGCATTACTGATGTCCTCTGGCCGAACAATATCTTTTTCAGAAGACTGCTGGTCATCGAGATCTTGCATATTGTCATCATTAATATTTGCTTGTTGTGTTTCTACGTTTTCTTTGGCTAAGTTCCTTTCTCTTTCACTTGTTAATGTCTCTGCGTTTGTTACATTCTTGTTACTGCGTTCCATTGTAAAAAAAAGTTAAATTTGTGACACATTTATTTTTTTCTTTTTCTCGATTTAACAAAACATTTAGTTTTCGTTTTTCCGCTACACTTTTATATTTTCTGCCAGGCATATTTATATTGTTAACTAAGTACTTGATTTTCCTGAAAATCAGTTAAAAAGTTTGGGACATAAAACTACGATAACACAATCGGTGTGCTTTATAAACTAAAAATATTCTAACAAATTTTTACAAAACAATATACTATATTTCTAAGATAATTGAAAAAAGTACCTAGCTAATTCAAAAAAAAATCCTTGTTTATACTCGCTAAAACCTAAGAGGCTGATTATTATTTTTTATTAGCCCATCAGTTTAAGGTATCCGAACACATTCGGAGCACTTTTTAACAAAATAACATATTTAAATATTATAAGAACTTTTTTAGGGCTCAATACCAATAAATACTAATATTTAACAAACAATATTTGAAATAAATTGCCTAAATTTCACAGAAATCACAATTATAAGTGAAATTTTAGCAACATTTTTTGTAAAACTTCAAAGCAATTAAAGAAAAAAGTAATAAACTTATATTAGTAAAAATATTACCAAAACAATCTAGATGCATTTATCTAGAGAATGTACTACAATTGTAATGTTTTATTAAAATTTGAAAATTTTAAAGTTGATTGAGTAAACATTATAAGAAAAATCACATTCTTTATGAGACCATTATTTAAATAACGAGCCCTAACTCAAAAAATTATCATACAATAAGCAATATTTTAGTACATTCTCTAGAAAATAGCATAAATATCAGGTTCAAAAAGTTTTAGAGAAATAAATATGTAATATTTTGAGTTATCAGACTCGCCATGACAGATTTCGAGTAATTTAAATGCCCACTTCTGGTAGATCAAAGACCCCCTTCCGGTTTTCTAACTTAATAAAATTGATTGTAGCTTGGCCTCTAGGTAGGTAGAAACAAAAACAAAATATGTTTGTAAAGCCAAACGATGGCTCTATTCAATAAAAGAGAAAACAAAAATATCTGTCTTGACCGAATTTCGTCATTTTCAACGTGTTCGGATACCTTAAAGAGGATTTTATAAAAATAAACTTTAGAATTATATATTTGCCCCACTTTAAATAAATATTGTTTTTCCGTTGTCATCCATTATCTGCTGTAGCTACCTATATTTAAAAAAGCCGATTTATTACGAAAATCAAGAATATTTTACATTTATCCATAATATTCGGGGTGAATCTCCATGACCCACATAAACCGATTGTCATTTTTTTATATCCTATAGAATAATTAAATTAACACAAATTTTAAAACACCATACATATTTATGGGAAATCCTAAAGTTTTCAATTTTTGAAAAATTGAAAATACAGAAAATACTTAACCCTCTAAGTGAATACCTTCCTCCTGAAAAGTTATTCCGAAAGCGTTTCACTCTAATTTTCCTATTCCCTTCAAAAATGCAACAGACTTCAATTCTTTCCCCCTTTTAAAACTTGGGAGGTCGAAAGGGGACAATTTTATGACATAGTTTAGCGTCTTTGACTTTCGGCGTGAGAACCAGGATAGCAATCACTTACAGCTAGCTGTTAAGTTGCCTTGGGCAATCTTGTATGAACACCGTAGTTCTACTCTGTCGTTTTCCCGATAGATTCAGTCACAGTAAAATTAAAACAAAATGTAGGGTAAAAAAACATGAAATAAATGGCGTATGAAAAGTTGAAAAATAGTTGTATTTTCTTCAAACAAAATTAATTTTTCTGTCATTTTTGAAAAATTAAAAAAAAATATTTTGGTATTGCGATTTGAATTAAAAAAAAAAAAAAGCATCCTGTATTCATTTTTGAATATGAGAGTAAGAAAAAACGCGCTCACTTTCCTGTTTTTTAAAAAGTTATGAGGTAAAAAAGAGTAAAGGCCCTATCTTTTTTAAACAATAAGACAATTAATGGTGCATATATTTATGAAATACAACAGATCTTTCTCTATTCAATTATATTTTTAATTTAGAATAACATAAAAAATGATTTCAATATACTTTTAATTTATTTAAATTTAAATCATATAAATGATATTTTTATGTTAACTGAATATTTTTTCGGAAAAAATCTAAATTTTTCATTCCTAGTGGCTCTCCTTTTCGAACTCCTTGTATTAAATAAAAAATATCTTTTCTACATCGGCATTTGTGATGGACATAACACATTCAGTCAATAATTTGTAATTTTAATGGGGGATATACTTCTTCAAATGCGCATGACTATACTTCTAACCATTTTCTACTCTCAAGTTAAATTTCTTATCTTTCTATTTCTTTTATTACAAGGAAAAATGTCACACATCGATAACTACATTTTCACACAATTCAGTCATTACAAATTCTATTGTGAGAAAAGTTCTCCCTAATTAATCTTGTCTTTCAAAACAGTACACTTAAAACAATTTTGTTCAGTGAAGTTAACCGACAGTTCCACAATGTATTCATAACAAATTTTAAAAACAAATTTAACACTTGGAAATGTATCCTGTATTAAATTTTTCGGTATACACAAATATTTCCTGCTGTAGGGAAGATATAGTATGAGATGTGGTGTGCGGTTGTGAAAGAATGTTTTCGTACGTGTAGACTATTTTTGAAAATTTAAATATCACTGAAGCTGATCATATAACTGCAAATGAGCCTTATTTTAATGTGTGTGCTGGTATCAAAGTAAAACACTTTACAATATTAAACAGCCTATGTGTTTATACTCAATATCAAACTATTCGCAAAATGGCTTACAACTTCTATTCAAATTGTAAAGAAACTGAAATATATAAATATATCTTACTGCAGTCAAAAATATTCATAATATGTAAGTATCCTGTTTCTCCACTTATTTCTGTACATTTTAAAAACTGTAGCTGAATGCCATTTTTTATATTTATAAACGAGGCATAACAGCTCACACAGTCGTAAAAATGTTCTTATCATTTTTAAATATACTACTATAAAACGTATATGGATTGTAAGATCAGTTGTAAAATCCTAAAAGCTTTTAGAGGAGCTAAAAATATGTAATTTTGGATTGATCAAATTTTTAATATAATACACAAATATGTTGTTGTTGACTAATTCCTCCTGTCTAGCCGCAGGCAAGACCAGGTCCATGAGCCCAAGAGTCCTCAGGAAATCGTACACCAAAAGAGGACTGGAATAGATGTCCTCCCTTTCAAGTCCTGCACAAAACAAAAGATGATCTGGAGTTGCCTGTACCAAATTGCATTTAGTACAATTCTCGTAAATTTTCTGGCCTAAGTTAAAGGAAAGGCCTCTAATGTGTCCACTTGCAAGCCTACTAATAGTTGTTTGGACGACTCTATCCGCCTTGATGGAAAGGGCTCCACCTGGGGCCTGCCTATTATACCAGGGGTGAGTCGGAGGAGTCTTCCATAGTTCTTGAATCAAAGATTTCGTTTTAGAAAAAATTTCCGAGAAAGTCAAAGTTCTTCTCGACATTAAATTTTCAGTGACACCTCCTTGGCTAAAAGGTCAGCTGTGTCATTGCCAAAGAGACCAATGTGAGATGGAATCCATTGGAAGTAAATCTCATGTTGCTGGGAAAGTTCTTTAAGATTTTTAAGAATTGAGACCGATGTTTTGTCTCCAACATTTGTCCAGTCGCTAAGGTGTTGGATAGCACTTCGGCTATCACATAATATCCATATTTCATCAGGAGATGTCATCGTCTTGATGATTCGGAGAGCTTCATCAATGGCAATTAACTCGGATCTAAAAACCAGAACAAAAGTCTGAATTCTAATTTTGATATTATGAGAACAATTAGGAGCCTTTATAAAGATGCCACTGCCACATGAGTTTTGTTCGTCTTTGCTACCGTCGGTATAAATTTGCATTGCAGTAGCTGGAATTTTGTTAATAATCTCCAATGCTAATTGACGTAAATATTCAGGTGGATCTTGATTTTGGAAGAATGAGCTCCCATTTCTGGTTTAAAATGGACTCTAGGCAATCCCCTCTCCTGAGGGTTAAATACGTTCTTCAAAAAATGTTCTTCAATGTCCTGATCTAATAGGTCCATCGCTTGCATTCGAGAGAAAGGATACACAAATATACATGTTATTAAGCAAATACATTTGAAAAATCAAACTTCCTTCTGAAATAAACGTAATTGAAAGAAAAATGTTTAATTGCAAATGAGTGGAAATACATGTTTATCTAAGGGATATCCCCAAAGTGAGGTAATCCTCAAACTTAAGACTCAAACTCAGTGGCACAACAATCCTTGAGGGCCAGGAACTACTGTGCCCATCATAATACACGTGACCATTGGACGCTGAGGTGCATGAACAGATGTCCCGATTTGGTGGTCTGTCTGAACAGAGACCTTCAGTGATTAAGACCCGAAGCAAGCTTGGTACTCATTTATCGACCCAATGTAGCGGCGATGAAAGGCAGAGTCGACCTTGCGCAGCCCGTTAAGAGAACCCCAGACCTGTGATGTGGAAGTACTATACACTACCACTCGATCCTATTCGGTGAAAAATAAAATTTAATGTTAGAATCTTATATAAATCCCTAATGAATCAGGGAGTCCAAACTTTTTTTTTCATGTAAACTATTTAGACGGAAATGGTTAGTTATGAACATTTCACAAGTTGCATAAATGAAAATTAACCCTTATAGTTTACATAAATTTTTAAGGGTGCAAAAGGTGTATTTCGGCTGCACGAATTAATTTTAAAAGGAATAAGGTTACGAAAATGTAGTACAAATCTATCTAAAGTAGGGTTGATTACCTTACATATTGTCAAACACAACAATGCATTGAAAGCCAATTCCACAATTCGTTGTTATAAAAATGTATGGAAAATTACAAGATTTATTTTTGCATTTGTAATTTATATATATAATTTTTCCTGGGAACTTTAAACGCTAGAGCGGCATCCATCAATACCGCGGTTCTCTCTCTGTTTTTCCACATCGCCCCTGACTAAGCCGTTTCGCCATAGTAAGTGAAAATGCCGGATTTTGTTTGTCAAGATCATTTTATAGCAGACTGCATTTTGCATGTATTTTAGATGGTCGTTTTATATTTGCTACATCAATATCTTAATGTCTGAATTTAAAATTACATAAAATTCTTGACATTCGCATCAATGACCATGATAATTTTTATTAGTATATGAATGTGTCATCAAACGATTACATGACTAATATTAACGTATTATTTTAACCATTTAATTAATATTAAGTATAACATAACGCAGACAAATTTTCTGAACTTTAAAATAAATATTTCGAAAACTACTCAGATATACTCAAAATTTTTTCATTCCTACTCTTTAGCTTCTCAGTTTTTGCTTCTATGTAAGAATTTATTGTAATTGTATATTCATCAATTTTTTTAGTATATTTTTTGCTCTTAGCATGCGGTTTTCAACTAAATTGTATGAAATCTTCGAAATATATTAAATGAATGATTGAATATTAACGTCGCACTGTTCAGCTACACGAGGGCTTTTGGCGACGGACCACGTAATTTTTGAACCATGGTCAAGTGACGTGGACGACACCTGAGCTGGCACCCCCTCTCTAACTACCAAACCACACCAACGGGAGGACGTTTCAGCTCTCGACAGATTTAACGTGCATCGCTGCCCTACACGGCGGGTCTTTAGTGGTACTGGGCTCGAACTCGTGACAAAGCAAAGCCACGTTCCGAAACCTATACCACTCGGCTACCGCGGCCGAAATATATTAAAAGATACCAAAGAAGCTATATAATAAAATTTGAAATTTTTTATTATACTCAAACAATTGCTAAAACTTATGGTAAATAATTTTTAACTGCGCGATGCATTTTTTCGAAATTTCAAATGGAATTTCTAACATAAAATTTCTAGCTTTATAAGGTCGAGATTTCAAAAAATATCAGATTTTAATTACTTATTCAGTTAGCCTTTAAAAAGATAAATGTTGAGGTATTTTTGTATAAATATATTTTTGAACAATAATTCGAATGTTTTTGAATAGCTCGAATTTAAAATTGATTTTTATGTTTATTTATATGCATAAATGTCTACTGTAAATGTGTCCGTATATTTTTTTATTACCATTTATTCAAACAATCAAGTTATAAAAAAATGTGTGAAAATCTTCATTGATGTTCTCTTTGATTTAAACTGAAGTTCAAGCACTTAAAATTCAAATATAATTCGGTGTATTTTAACAATATATAACTAGGCACTGTACTTAAACTTCCCTGAACACTTGGGCTTTGAAATCTAAAAAAAAAAAAAAACTAATAAATCTTAATTAGTTTTTTTTTCGTTATTATTTTTATCAAAGTGTAAGAAAATGTTTCAAATGATTTGATGAAGTTTAAATTTATTCATTTTTAGTTGTTGGAAAATTGAAAAGATTTCAAATTTTAAAGATTTGGTGTTTTATTAATTTTTTCGGTATCTTATAATAAAATAATCATGTTTCAAAAACTGAAAGCTTTGATTAAAATAAGAAAAATGAAGCGAAAGAATATACTTAAAAAAAGATAATTTGTCTAACTATATAAAATAGCAGATTGCACTGACACGCCCCAACTTGTTACAGTTTCAAATTAATATGAAACCAAAAGGGAATTGTAACATATTTTACTTATGCGTTGGGATTTTTCAAAACTTTTAAAATACGATGTAACGAATAAACACTTCCTGGGGTCTAAAGAAATTTCCCCTCGATTTTTTTACGATTGCCCCAGGGTCAAATCACGGGGTTTCCTGTGAGCCATAAAACTTCCCCTCAGTGTCCTGCTGTGTTGCTTCCACGATCCCCAATTATCTTTCAAGATGTTAAACCTTTAAAAGGGGAAAAGGATTTCAGAAAAGTGCGGCTAATCCGCTTTTGAAAACGTTACTTGAAGGCAGAAAAATCCGTGCAGTCCATTTTCGAAGCATCTTTACACTGACGGAATTTTCCGTGCTATCCGGTTAGAGGGTTAATTAAAATAAAGTGGCGGCAAATTTCCCGTCGGTACCAGGTGGTGAAAGCCCACGCTACGCCACTGCTTTTGGCGATCGACCTTTGACTAGGAAAGGGAATTTGGCGGTGGAAAAACCCTAGTACTGATTTAAATGATTTTCCGACAAACCTGCTCTGTTCTAAATACATGAAAGAAAAAAATTGTCTGAAAAACAATTTCCCAAATGGGGATAATTTTCATATTTTAAGGAACCACTAGGGCATAGAAAAGTGCTATAACGCCAAAACAGGCAACCGGGAATATAGCGAATCTTTCCCCTTCTACCAATGAGAAGTAACCGCTTTTCCTTCAAACACACCGTAGAAAAACAACAAGCGAGAGCAACAGAAAAACCATTCGCACTTAAGCGTTATGCACTATTTAAAAGTAGTGGGTAGTCACAAAAAGTATTTGATACTGCAACAGTAAGTATACTTTTCTTTAATGCATGTATTGTGTAAATCATTGAACTTTTTTTTAATAAACATGGGCTCTTGTAAATTCAAAGTTTAGCTATCTTTCCAGTGGCGTAGCGTGGGCTTTCGCTGCTTGGGGTCGACGGGAAATTTTTCGCCTTTCTGTTTTAATTATTAGTCGAGAAAATTAGTGAAAAGTAATAAAAAAAGCTTTACATTTTTTTATTGATTTAAAATGCACTTCTCGTGTTTTTTTCATGGTAAAATCTTTTATACAATTGTCATTATCAATATGTTTGTCATGTTCAATTGCCAGAATTTCTAAGTTTGTTAGCCTTAACGCGGACATAGTCGATCTGAGATAATTTTTGATTAATTTTAGCTTAGAAAAGCTTCTCTAACAACTGATATTATTGGTGGTAAAAAATATTCTCAACATTAGGACAATGTTTGGTTAGCCATCTTGAAGTTTAGGCTCAATATGTTTTAATAAACCCATAGAGCCTGACTTAATGAGTTCTCTTTTGCAGCCTGGGTCTGTTGTAGGTACGGAACCTTGTAGATGTACGTGCTCAATTTAGAATTCTTCATTAATAATGTCTTGAGGAACTTGATCTAAGTTTGCCCATGCTCAATATCACTTCAGGCCTTAAAAGAGCGTGTTTTTGCACTAGATTCTGCAGCTGTTGGAATCTTTCCCGAATTTCAGCAGTTACTCTGTCTTTTGAAGAAAAAATTGTTCACATCAAGTCATCTGTGTACGATAACTGAACATCTTTACTTCCATTGCCAAAAATTTGCTTCCTCCTGATTTGTCTTGGGGTTCAAAAGAAATTTCGAGCTCTTCTTGTAAACTGGCAGCATATATTAAATCATCATCTTCTGATTCCTCTCCTTTTGCTTCAAATACGGTCTGTAAAGCACATATTTTTTTAGCATATTGATGAATATTTAGTCCCTCTTTTGCAAATAATTTTGAGCATCATTGACTTCACACAGTACCAGAAGCCTAAGTAACATAAAAACGAATACGATTGCATAGCGATTAATAAACTTCCTGCATTTGTACATGTATTAAAGCTTTCACTCGTTTCCATCAGTTTCGACTTGCGGGCGCCATTTGACATTTGAAATTTTCTTCTTTTAATTTAAATATATCGTAGTGCTTGACGCCAACCCTTTTTCTATGCTGCTCGGGGCCATAGCCCTCTCGGCACCCCCTTGCTACGCCGTTGTATCTTTCACCTTCAAGACAGGAGATAAAAGCCCGGACTGCAGTGGTGAAAGCACACTTCTGGGCGAAAAAATATTTAGCGTCAGTCATGCTTTGAGCCCAGTGTTGTCAGATCGGGCGATTTTTGCCTCTTTTGAAAACTTTCCACTACTTTTTATATTCTATCGCTACTTCACTTGATAGTCCCACTAATTTTTGCTCTTCTCAACCACACATAAAAGTATGGGAATAAGTTCGAAAAAATGACATTTGGAAAAAATCACCAAAAAAAAATGGTGAATTTTGTCACCAATGAAAACATGGGAAAACTCCAAAACGACACAGAATGCAGTAGGAAGTTGTTTGGGGATATGTATTTTTGAATAAACTGACAAGAAAACGTAAAATAATTTCTCCAGAATCTACAATAGAAATCTATCAAAGATATCATAATTTTCTCAATACTTCATGTGACCAACTTTTAAACTGAATCCCTTTAAATTATGTAAATTTAACTTTAAAAAGTATAAATAGTTTTTCCCTGATAAATTTTTAAAATTCAAATTGTCTTTCATTTTATGACCTATATAGGATGTTTTGGGGAATCAATGGAGACAAATTTTTAACATACAGTTGAAAAATGATTTTCATTCAAAATCTGAAATTTTAAATGATGGAGCATTATTTTGGTGTCACATTTTTATTGTAAAAGATGCAATTGAAAGCCCATTTGTAAAAGATTTAGCTATATTTGCGTTACAGCCTACTCATAAGTAATGCCCCTGGGGAAAGGGTGATTTTGAGAACGACATCAACAAAGACAAAACCAAGGAATTGAATGTGCCTTGAAATGTTGGATTCAATTCTCAGAATCAAATTGACTTTGTAGGAACAAAGGACTTGCTGTGTTGATTTTATTTCATTGCTATAAATGCTTCAATATAATTCAGAAATTTGTAAAAAAGACACAGCAGATCACGATATTGAGCACTAAGAATTTGAATGTATTTTAGATAATTAAAGCATTTTAACGTATTTTTTAAAACAGTTTTACAAAATTAAAAAAATTATATTTATGAATTGCAAGTGAAAATCGGTTTGCTACTTTTACCCTCTCTTCGTGCTACTTTGCTGCATAAGTTTCTGGCAATGCTGTTTGGGCCCCCTAGAGTTGAAGAGTTCCCCCGCAATGCAGGGGTGTATGTTACACCACCGCCTGACGGTCTAAGTGTTCCATAAGTATGTTTTTTTTTCATTTGAGTTTTTTGTTTTTGTCTTCAAGAAGGTGTTTAAAATTGTTTTTTTGAAAACTTTTCATAAACCACAAGAATAATGTACATCACAACTTGAATGGATTATCCAATACATAATTTTGACTTTTCATTAGACAGAATACTATTTATTTTTTTAATATGTGAATCAATAATTAACTGAGGGAATGTATAAAATAAGGAATGTTCCTTGTATAGATGATAAAAATAAAACAATAGAGCCTCCCAAAATGTAGGAATCTGACATGTTTTTTCCTCTTTTATATCACATCTTTATAGATGTAAAAAAATATCCTCTTGTAGTAGATAACCTCATATCAGGGCATGATAAGGAAAGTTGCATCTTTTTCTCATACATATTGCTTGTAAATATTCTTAACATGAGAGAATGTTTTCTATCTTAAAGGATGTTGGCATTTTTAGGTCTGGATTATGTTGTAATCCTTTTCATAAAAAGATATTTTACTACTGATATATTATGCTGTCGATCAGTGATTTGAATTATGTATTTTGCCAAATGAAAAGACAACTCCGATGCAAAACAAGTCACCAAATGCTCACATTGTTGATATTCCTGTGTTTGAATGTGCATGGGAACAGCTTTCATTTTTGGCCATATATTGTGGAATTTGGTGACATGTATTAAATTTTGAAGATTTGTTAATTTTATAACACTTAATTGCTGAGATTTCTTTCCGAGGAATCACTCTAGTTGGATGTTCATGAAAAATGATATGTAATATATGCAACAGGCGAAACTTTCATGGGGTATGCCATTGTTTTACTTTTTTTAACTCTATAAATGAATAGATGATATACAGAAAACCCTTAAATGTATTGTTTTTCAGTAGATACCATCAAAGTGTTGTAATAAAAGTAATTTATTTCGTTTATTGTCAAAAGTTTTACACATTTTTATTGGTTTTAAAACAAATAATGGAACAAAAAAAAGTAAATTGGTATTTTCCTATACTACCGTTGACTAATTTCGCCAAATAAAGAAATATTGTTGAATGCAGTTATAGTTATTATTGTTTTCACACAAGCATAGAAAATGGTTTTCCACTGTTGGCTGAATATCATGATTTTTATTTGAAAAAATATTGGGCAAGAGTATAATACATTAACTATTATCAAATCTACAGAAAGATTTCATAGACTTGAGTTCTATTTAAAAAAAAGTAAATTTGAATTCTTTTGTGGAACTTAAAAGTCGAGTGGTAGAATAAAATATTATGTAATTACACATTATTGACATTATTAACTACATAAAAAATCTTTACATCCTTAGATACGTTTAAAATTTTAAAAAGGTTTTACCTTAATTATTAATACATGAATTCAATTAAAAGTGAGTAATGCTTAAAGTAGAAAAAATCTGTAGCTTTATTTCAGTTTGACTTTCTATACTCCTCAATATAAAAATAGCTAAAATTTTATGATATCTTGACATGAAAAATTTGGCACCCTGGTGTTTTCCACCATAAAATATTGTATATAATTAAAAAATTTATTTAGATTTGTTTAATTACTAAAACCACGTAAGAGTACATCGTTTGAGTTACTGTAGAGTGTGTGTGTGTGTGTGTGTAACTAGTAAACTAATCACTTTTCCAAAATTTATTACCAGTCATACCTAAAAATTAATGCATATATTTTTTGAGGCTTTAACTGTCTGCATAACGCATCTTGGCTAAAATTGGCAGTTGCGCCAATAACCCCCAAGGTCCACTTACTCACAACTGTTAGGAAAACTTTGCTTAAAACACTTATTTTAATGAGTTCATTAGTGTTAAAATTAGGCTTAAACAATGATGCTTATTGACTTTTTTCATTTATTTCCTTTTTAAATTTATTCATATATATTTTTCAGTATATACGAGTTTTAGGCTCAAAAATTAAAGGAAAAGTAATTAGCTGTGTTTAAATTTGAATTTACTGCCCGTTTCTCGATTTACTTCAGAGTTGTTGGATTTATTTGAAATATCATTTCATGTTTCATCAAAGTTTTACAAATTCGGTTTTCTGGCATCATTAAATTATGTTTATAAAGAAATGTATAATTCTCAAAGAATGTGTTTAAGTGAACTTTAATTTTAAGTAAATCAAAAATTGATTTTATCAATTGGTAGGTGAGAAAACACATAAAAAACTGTCCTAATTCAAAATAAATTGACATTCAGAATGAATAAGATTATATATAAGGTTCTTAAAAATAGTGACTTTTAACTGAGGCATGACTCTAAATTTCTATATTTCAAGGTGTGCAAGCAAATAAAAATTGTATGTTAAAGTGAGCAAAGTCAAATCTATCTCAAAATTGGATGGAACTAGTGGTTTTATTTGGTAGAATGTTAGTGAATAATGTTCAAATAAATTTTACAATAAATTTGAGTGTTATGAATTTTTTTCAGTAACAATGCATAAGTTGAGCATGTATTTGAAATGTGTGGAATTATTGTTACATTTATACAAAGCTATAATAATTCACTCTTATGCTTTAATAAAAAATTGTGTAAATAGTTACAAAATGTATATTCAGGGCCGGCTCTAGCAGTTTTGCTACCCCGGACAAAAATGTAAAATGCCGCCCCTCTCTCAAAAGCAAAAAATTTTAATTAAAAAAATTGTTAACATAGATACACACATTTAAAACGAATAATTCTTGCGAACAAAAAGGCAGCATTACAATATTACATATATATACACTCAGGAACATTGAAAATAGCGACCCAAGAAGGAAGCAAAGTACAATCGCGAAACTTTGCAAATAAGTACAGCGTAATGTGATATGCAAATGATCCAAGTTTTGTGCCAATACGCATGCTCATACACGCCGAGGTGGCGCTACAATCAGGAAGAGGGTGCTATATAAGCGAGCGCAAATCCGAAGATTCATAAACATGACGATTACCTGCCGATTGTAGGAAGACTTTGGGAAGCAAAACATGCCAGGTAAACGTGCTAGAAGACATTTCTCACAGTTAAGCAAGTTTGAGAGAGGCCTGATCATCGGGATGAAAACTGCAGGTTGGTCGACGCGCCGTGTCGCTGGCCAGGTAGATCATTCGGAGTGTGCCGTTAGAAATTGTTGGGAGCAGTGGACACGAAAAGGTACCCACGCGCGGAAAACCGGGTCTGGAGCGACCAGGAAGACCACGAGGGGAGAGGATCGAAGGATTGTGCGGCAAGCACTTGTGGACCCCACAGTGACTCGTTCAACGATAGGAGCAGACGTAGGCGTAGCAATTGTTCTACAAACAATTTCCAGACACCTTGCAGAAGCAAATCTTAAATCCAAGCGCCCTTTCAGTGCACTCCCTTTAACACCGGAACATCGGCAACTGCGTCTACAGTGGTGAAGAGCCAGATCAATGTGGAATGTCACAGATTGGCAAAAGGTTGTGTTTAGTGATGAATCCCTGTTTGTTTTGGGGATAGATGATAACCGTGTACGGGTGTGGAGGCGCCCAGGTGAGCGGTACAATTCCCCCCACACTGTTCTACGTCACACTGCCCTCACAGCTGGTGTAATGGTCTGGAGGCCCATAGAGTTGCTCAAGATTTACTACGTTATTTTCAGACTTTTCCATGGCCGGCCCGCTCCCCCGATTTGTCCCCTGTGGAGCACGTTTGGGATCGGATAAAATGGCAGATGCCATCGTGTCACTCTGTATATGATTTAGAGTTGGCTGTTCAAGATTCGTGGGCCCATCTGCCTCAGGACAACATAAGGTGTCTAATCAACTCAATGCCGGACCATGTGGCGGCATGTATTGCAGCTGGAGGTGGACCAACGCGCTATTGAAGTTCCCCAGTATTTGTGTCGTTGCACACCCTGTTTTCGTTTAATTGTCTTGTTTTTGAGGTCAAGTGAATCTCTCATCCGTGTCATTATGTGTATTAAATTTCAATGCAATTCGATGCTTTCTTCTTTGGTTGCTATTTTCAATGTTCCTGAGTGTATATCCAGTTATATATTATTTATTTGTTATATATTATATTTGTTTGTGAAAGAATCCTTTTTGTTTTGACTACGCAAGGCGCTCTCTTCTAATTAATTCCTGTGATCAGCATAATCCCTACTTTTTTTTTCAGAATAAAACTAAGTTTTGAAGGGAGAGGTTGTTATAAATCTCTCTTTATTTGAATGTTTTTTTAATGATTCTAATATGCACATTTGGTAGTAAGAAATTGATCTTTTTTTAAAAAAAATACTGTTATTGCTTCTGGTACTTAAAGTAGATAAACTTTGTCTTTCACACCACATCATTTGGACATATTTGCATAGTTTGTTTGTGGTTAGTAAATTATAACTCTATAATTTTAATTGAATAGGCTGATATTGCATTTTTAAGTATAAAAATAATTATAACTACTGTACTGTATTTTTTGGAGTGAGTGAATATTAACGTCGCACTGTTCAGCTACACGAGGGTTTTTGGCAACGGACCACGTAATTTTGAACCGTGGTCAAGTGACGTGGACGACACCTGATCTGGCGCCCTCTTCTCCTTAAATACCGCAACCACACCAACTTAGAAGTAATATTATTTGAAATCTACTCTTCCAAGATATATGGCAGCCCGGGTTCTATGATGAGTATTTTAGCGGGGAAGGCGAATAGCTTTGTAGCAGATATTGCGTTTTCAGCTGACGGCTTTTTCAGCGGATTGCAAAGATTATTATTTTTCTCCCGAAAAAATAGTTTATGTCAAAATTTAAGTGTCTTATGTTTTTGTATGTTAATGAAGACCTTAGAAAACGATTTTACTATTAATTTTAATGAACGATGTATATATTTAATTTTACAGTGGAATATCTTTACTTAATTTATTAGCTCTAACGGATTACATTTCCAAAAGTGGAGTATTTTGTTTATGTATATCCCTTAATTTTTAATGTAGTGATCCAAAAAAAATATTGTATGAAAAAAAACTGCAGTAAATCATAATGCGGTGGATAAAGTATTAACGTGCATGGCTCCCCTATACGGCGTTGAATAGGCGTTGCTTTTTTGGGCTTTTGGACTGTAAGAACAGTCCTCAATCCCATATCTGGACAAGTCTTCGATGAGGGGGGGCATGGCGAGAGTGGGGTTTTACATTCTGCTAGGTGGCATGACGGCGATTGGATGATCGATGGAATCTGGGAGGCGTGGCTTCGGTGCTTCGTCTGGATGGTGAGTTTGGAAAAGTTTTTGACTTGGCTGAGAGCTTAGTGACTGCTCTCTGATTGGTTGCTGGGTAAAGTGAACAGTGACTCCAATTGGCTGCCCTGGGGATTGGGGTTTAAGAAATGGGGAGGTGCAAGTCCAGTGGGGAAGGCAATAGAAAAATAATGACAAATCCCCTATACGGTGGGTCTTACAAAGCTCTAATATAGCTCGAGCTATGAAAGTAGCTAGACATTTGCCAATTTTACTCTATCGTTAACATTTTGCTATGTTTTTCATTGAATCGCCATTATAATTTAAGAAACGGAGTTGCTTGCGAATATTAAAATTTTAACAAAATAAATGCAACAGAAAGTAATATTAATGTGTATTACACTTTCAGATATAAATTATTTACACTATTTAAAGCGTTCATTACACAAAACTTTTAACAATGTATTACTTTTGCTGAGCAGAGATCAGCTTAGAGAGGTATTTTCAAAAATCGACCCTCAAGAGTGTTACGGGAGTTATAAAAAATTTTAAAAAAAAAATCCTTTTTATCAGCTATTAGATCTACATACTTAAAATGTAACGGGGTTTTTTCTTTCTTTCTTTCTTTTGCTTAGCTGAGATATGCAAAAAGCTTTTTTTTGTTTAATTTGCAATTCACTTAAAATTAACTCATTAAAAATTTTTATCCTTAAATCTGTTGTTTAATTTTTCAGTTCACCCGTGAAGAACGATAGAACGGGTATATATATATATATATATATATATATATATACAGTCGGACCTCTGTATAACTAAGTCACTAAATCTCGAAAAAAAAAAGCTCGTTATATAGAAAATTCGTTATATAGAGGTTCACATTTTAATATACTTTATAAACCACATAAAACAAATTTTAAATTCATACACATTACATATTACAAAAAAGTAATTACTCACATCTTTTGGTAAATTAAAATTCTTTTATTTTATATATCTTACTCACCAAAAAAGAAAAACTGCAAGGAAAAGAAGAAAAAAGAATA
Organism: Trichonephila clavipes; assembly: GCA_019973935.1. NCBI lineage: Eukaryota > Metazoa > Arthropoda > Arachnida > Araneae > Nephilidae > Trichonephila > Trichonephila clavipes. The sequence continues at coordinate 59,991 of BMAU01002953.1, read as the reverse complement.
TCGAGGAACACAACTGTATTTTCAGTATTTAGAAAAAAAATTACATTAAAATTAATGAATTTTAAGGACATTTTCTAATTTAAAGCATACAAGTAATTTTAAACATACGTTATTTTTGGCCGCGGTAGCCGAGGTATAGGTATCGGATCGTGGCTTGCCTTGTCACGAGTTCCATCCCAGTACCACTAAAGACTCGCTGTGTAGGGCAGCAATGCACGTCAAATCTGTCAAGAGCTGAAACGCCCTCCCGTTGGTTTGGTGTGGTAGTTAGGAGAGAGGGGTGCCAGCTCAGGTGTCGTCCACGTCACTTGACCATGGTTCAAAACTACGTGGTCCGTCGCCAAAAGCCCTCGGGTAGCTGGGCAGTGAGACGTTAATAATCAATCAATCATACGTTATTTTCTAAATAGAAATTGATGTTTGACATTTCAAGGACTAGTTCAAGGATGCAGGGACACGAGACAACTCCACTGAGGAAGGAAGGAGAATTAGAAGATGTTTCTAGTGAACTGGATAATTGTGTTAAAGGGTGCACGGATGAAACTACCAGAATTCTATTGCTCTCAACGAATTAGGCATCAAAGTGCAAGATATATGACCAGTTGAAGATGTATGTCCACCATAAAATGAGTTAAAAGATAGAATAAGTTGAAATGTTCAGATATATTTTTAAAATAGAGAGAAAAAAATTGAATCACAAGAGAAAAAGTTCGTTATATAGAAAATGAACTTCGGTATTGAGAGGTTATTTTACGAAGAAAATCGTGAAATGTGTTCTTGGTTCCAGGAAAAAGTTCGCTATGTAGAGGTTCGTAATATGGAGGTTCCACTGTATATATATACACACAGTGTGGCAAATAAGTTTTAAGACTCGTCCCAGAGCGCAGGCTGTAATGGTGCCATGATTGCAAATGCCCATGCGTCATAATGTCCATGGTCCGCTGACACACTGTGAACAAGTTGATGGCATTTGATTAAGTAAGTGAAATATGACAAGCGTTCTTTGCAGAAGTTAATTTTTTTCATGTTGATTTTTTAAGATGGATAAAAGAGCTGTAATCAAATTTTACGCAAAACTTGGTCAAAGTGCTTTAGAAGCATACCAACTCTTGAAACAAGTTTACGATGACTGTTGTTTAAGTAGATCAAACGTTTTTGTGTGACAGAAGCGTTTTTTTGGATGTAAGTGATGCGGTAGGAGATGGCCAGCGCAGTGGAAGACCAATTTCATCTAGAACACCTGAAATTATTGAGAAAGTACAAAATTTTGTGGCAAACGATCTCTGTGCGTCATTAAGAATGATGGTAGACTCTTTAAACATCAACAAAGAAACAATTTGAACCCTCCTGCATGAAAATTTGGGCAAAACAAAAGTGTGTGCTAAATTTGTTCCAGACACTTTATCCCCAGAACAAAAAGCAATGAGAATTGTTCATGCAAAAGACATCATTTCAGCCACGGAAAACGATCCAAACTTCTTGAAGTCCATTGTTACAGGTGTTGAAACCTGGTGTTTTCAATATGACCCTGAAAGAAAGCGAAATGGAAGTCAGAAAATTCACCGTAAACCAAAAAAAACAAGGAAAATTCCACCAAAACAATGCATATTACATTCCACAATGCTAGGGGTATTATCCACAAAGAATTTGTTCAAACTGGATAAGCAATTACAGGTCAGTACTATATAGCTGTTTTAAAGTGTTTGATGGCCAGAATTCGTCCAGGATATCGGACTGAAAAAGTTGGTGTTTGTTACGCGACAATGCACCCAGTCACACCTCCCTGGTTGTTCGTCGATTTTTGGCAAAAAATAATGTCTTGTGTATTGAACCATCCACCGTATTCACGTAATTTAGCACCCTGTGACTACTGCTTGTTCTCAAAACTTAAAATGAAATTAAAAATGTGTTATTTTGAGGATATTTCGATCTTATACAAGTAGCTTCGACGCATGCTTTGCAGGCCATTCCACAAAGTGATGTACAACAGTCGTTCGATTCCTTAATAAATCGCTATAACAAGTGCATTGTAGCCGGAGGGTTCTATTTCGAATAAAAAACCAAGGCAGGAATTAATTTCTTGTTTATATATCGTTTTGTGTTCATAGTTTTAAAACTTATTTGCCGCACTGTGTGTATATATACAGACAAAATAATTCGAAATTAAGGACAATTACTGTTATTAATTCGAATGAGTAAATGTAAAAGAAGGAATCGCTAATTTCAGCTGGCCAATTTTTTTCTATGACTAGTCTACTGATGGTGGGGATCATAAAAATTTATTTTATCTTATAGTAACTACACTCAAGACTAAAATATAGCACTTCCTGTAACTCTCTATATACAAAAAACTCTTATAGCCCCTGTCCCCTTTTGGATAGTTGACCCCAGACGCAGTATGGGTGAAAGAAATATCCATGCTAACCGTACTCCACGATGCGAGAAAGTTACTAGAGAAAGATGTGTTAACTTATAAAATTGCACGATTTAACATATACTCACGCCTCTAACTCTAAAGTTTCAACATAAAAGAAAACATAAAGGTTTCAACATATCATTAAACATGCAGAGTACGAAATAATGAAGTAAGATACAATAAAGGAAATACCAAATTCACACTCAATAGTGTTTCAGAAAAAATATAAAATTTTTTGCAACAAAAAACATATTTTTTTCAAATTCAATCCATATGCCGCCCTTTGAATTTGCCGCTCCGGACAAATGTGCGGTTTATCCGGTCCTAGAGCCACCCCTGATATATTAAAGTCTCTCCCTCTTTTTAATGCAACATATCCTTTTGTTATACTTATATATATAGTTTGTTTCTGTTATAAGAGAACACACACACAGTCTTAATAATTTATCTTACAATCTTTATTATTTACTTTAATTTTTCTTAAACTTCCAGAATATAGTATCAAATAAATATACATCATTAGAGTTCCTAGGGGAGAAAATGTTTCAATCAGTTTAGTTATGTGTAATTTTGTTCTGAAAATTTTTTGTGAAACTTAAGTCTTTTTTATGTACCAAAGTTTTTCAAACTAGACACATTTTGTATTATATATCTTTGCTTTAATAAATTAAATTACTTAAGGCTGTTTCGGTTAATGTTAAATAATAGGATCCAAATTTAGAACATTTTTTCAGATATAAAAGAAATGAAAAATTAATGATATTCTGGCTTCACTATCCTTTAGAGAGCAGCATTTTTTATACTTCCCATTTTTAACCGTGTTGATTAATTTTTCTGGTATAAAATGTTTTTTCGCAATTTTTATCCTATACCGTAATGTTAAATGGGCTTTGCCTTCACGTATTAAAACAAAAAGAAAGTATTCACGGAATATTTTGAAATTTTTAACAAGACTATATTGTGTGTGTGTTAACAGAGGTACGAGTTATAATATTGCAAATTTCCATGGAAATTGGATCATTTTTTTGTCTGAAAATGTGTTTCGCGTTTAGTTAGAGCTCTCGTACTTTTACCGAAGAAGGCCTTATTATGCTGTGAAAATTAATCAAAGAATTAATTATTTTGAAATGTGTTTGCTTTAAATTATTTTTATTATTAGTAGAGAGGAGTTTTGTTACGTCTTATATGTTTTTTCTCACCTGTAACCTACAATTCAATAATAGTGTTTATTAATTAGGGGCGGAATTTTTCTTTGTGTACCATTAATCAATGTTGTAATAAATTTAACACTTTGAATGTATCTGATTTAATTATTGTCAAAATAAGAAAGAGCATTATAGACTATCTAACATTTGTGAAAAAAATTCATTTATAAAGTTAGGCATTACAAACAAAATCTCAAGTTACATCAAAGCAATGACATTATAGGCAATATTCTTGGGATTTATAGGTTAAATAGTTTTCAAAATGGTAAAATGTCTAATTATTTGATAAATACTTTGCACAATAACAAAATCAAAATATTATTCAGATATTTTGTAAATATATCGTTTTATAGCAAAATCTTAAGATTCCTCTTTAGCAGAATTTTGGTGAGCCACTATAAATATATTTGTCCTTTTACAGTATAAATTATTATTTTATTTATTGTTTGTGGAGATATACATCTTTGCAAATTAGAGTTTAAAACATGGATGATGCCTTAGTTATTTGTTGGAAAAAAGAAAAGGAAGTATGTGAACACTGAATTGAAGTAAATCCTTTATATTAGAGATTATTGTAGATAAAATATAATTGGGTCAAAATCCCTTTTTAGTGAAGAAAAATGTGTGGCTCTAAAATTAATCGTAAGTTTTAATAGGAAATGTTTAGTTTTATGCAATTTTTTTTTGTTATAAAAATTTTAATAGATTTCATAATGTAGCATTAAATTAGCATAAATAGAATTATTATTGGTAATTATTAATCTAAAACCTGTACCTGTTTATTAATAATATTTCTTGAATTTTTATTTCTTGTAAGATTGGATTCACTTATAATATGTTTGTGATGTTCCCTTTAAAATCAGACTAATTAGTTACAGTTAAAAACGTTATTATTTTGTCATTCATTAGTTTTATTTTTAAAATATGTGTTTTATTTTAAGAAAGATCTATATATATTTTTTTGTAATTAAAAGCCTTTAAATATTAACATTTTGAATTTGAAAGTGTTGAACATATTTATTCAATATTTTTGTAAAATGTTAATATTATGAGATTTATTCTCATGAAAAGAATACTACGATATTCAGTCAAACATTTTACATTTTCCTTATATTGAATTTATGAATTAAGAAATTATAAATATTCTTAATTACCGTAAAATATTCTTAATTACCGTAAAATCTCCGGTGTATAACGCGCACGTATACAGTGAGACCCCGCTTAACGCGAGGTATGCGTTCCATCAAAGTAGAGCGTAACATGAAACAGCGTTAAACGAGATAATCTCATCATGTAAATAAAGGGGTTATGAGAAGATGGGTAGAAAATTGGTTAAGTATTTTCCCATTAAAATTATTAATTATGTGTTTTTATAACAACAAAACAAAAATTTATTTCTTACAGATATAGAAACATTATAAACGACTATACATATAAAAATAAATAAAATTCTAAGTCATTTTGTTTATATATTCCCTTTCATTCAGTCTCTTCTGTATTTTCAATTTTCTGACTTTTTATCAAAAAGGTAGATTGGCTTAATGGCATATTGCGTTCAATTCTGTCGTCACTCCAAAAAGAAAGTCTTTTTTCTATTTTCTCTATTGTATTATTTCTAGAACGGATAATTCTAGTTGCTGAGCTTGTCGTAGTTGCAGTTGCCTATGACAGTATATTTTTTCTTTATTCTTAAGAAGGTCCTTATTGTTGAAGTTGCCAAATTTAATGCAGCGCCAATTTGAGATTGACTTGCATCAGTATCTAATCTTTTAGTCACTTGCATTTTAGTTTCTAGTGAAATGCTTTTTCTTGTTGCTTTATTTTCGTGTTTTTTATTATGACTCATGATAAAAACTAAAAGTCATAATATTTGTCACTATAGCAATCATTATATTATATAAATTTATACTTAAAAAAACGTCAACAAATATTTGAAACGATAAAAATACGTTCGTATAATACCGCAGGAAAGAAGAAACACAGATAAACTGCTTCGGATATTGGGAAGCCTAACGCTGCGTACACTTTCAGGGAATCTTACTATTCAAATAAAACAGCGTTAAACCGAAACAGCGTTAAATGGGGTCTTACTGTGCTTTCTAACTGCATTTTTTAATTTTTAGGTATATTCGCCGTATAACGCGCGCCTCCTTTTTTACGTAGAAATCTGAAATGTTAGTATACAGTTCTCTTACGCTTTAAAGTAATTTATTCGAGATAATATCGAATACATTTGAAAAAATAATGTACTTGTATACTAAGTCTTGTATACAACTCTTTTAGTTCATAAAGCATGCCATTTCTTTAAAATAAACATTATTTCGATATGTGTAGAAGCTATATTTTTATTTTTTTCTCATCTCTTTTGTTATGTTCAAAGCTATTGTTTTTATACCCGGTGTTTAACACGCATCCTTAAAATTCGGTCTTATTTTTTCGTTAAAAGTGCGCGTTATACGCCAGATTTTACGGTATATGTAAAAGTGGGCATTCTTTAAAATTATTATTTTTTAAAATAAGATTATCATTTGTCTCTATTTTTCTTTTATTTCTCTTGCCTCTTTTTGTTCTATGTATTAAATCTAAAATTATCATTATTATAAAAAGCATACTTTTATCTTTTTGCTGAATGCATCATAATTTATGTGGAATGCATTTCATTGTCAGGCATTAGAATGTTGAATACATGGTATTCACAGTATAGAAATATATGTATTGTGTGTGTATGTAATAATTTTCCCTCCATGACTTTTTTTTTAATGTGGTACATTCTAAGAAAAGTTGATGAGATGATTTGAAGAGAAAAAGAGATTGAAGAAATTGTTAATAACGTTGGAAGCATTGGAAATTAGCAATAAGCAGAAAAGATTTTTTTTGAAAGAATTGCTGAAAAAAGGATGATGTTTTCTCAAAGAGGATCTCACTTAATACAATTCTAAAAAATTTTATCTTCAGTTTGTTTTGTGAAATGCTCAAAAGTACTGATATTTATTTTATGGAAAGCTACAAATTGCTGAACGGTTTAATTACTTTTGTTCTCTGTTTACTAAAAAATTGTAAAACGAAAAGATCCTGTTTATAAAAAGTACCTTTTTGGGGGGATCCGTTTGGAAAAAAGTAACAAAAAATATTGCGATTTTTTTTTATCAAAAACATACGTTAAGAAAGTGAATCGGATTTGCAAAAATTTTTGAAACTAATATATTTATAGAAGTAAGAGATTAATCTACGATATTGTTCTAAACTTTCTTTGCAAAAACTGTGACAATGTATGTTGTGCAAAAAGTGAATATATAAGGATGGGTTAGAGTTTAATATGTTTTGCTGAATCAGTGAAAGCTGTGTAATATATCATCGAAAGGCTGAGAAGCAATGGGAAAAACACTAAAAACCGGTATTACTCAAAACATAGTTACTGATTTTGCCTTGTCTGAAAGAGCCATGAATTTTGTAACTTATTTGATGAATCCAACTGAGTTATTCCGTACTTGAGTCATGTTTTCAAACCAACAAGTAAGATTTAAGAAAAAGGATTGAAAGTGTTTCCCATTTTTTTCACGTTCAATAATGATGGGAGAATTGAAATTTATTTTTATTTTGTTTCTGTTAAAAATTAACCAAAATTAGGATAACACTCGTATAATATTCATTAGTACTGAGTTTTTACAGTTACGAAAATTCATTCATTTTATTGCGATTCAAACCTTACTTAATGCCTACATTGAAAATTTGGCTTTAAAACACGCTTTGTTTTAAGGTTAACTTGGAACATTCATGGCAAACTCATAAGATATTACGGTCCACATGATGTATTCTACATTACGAGAGTTGGGTGAAAACTTTTCGGCGTGGCAAGGAACGGCTGATTCAAAAAGTTTTGCCTAAAAATTATTTTATTTTTCCTACAAAATCTCCCTTGACTTCACGGCACTTGTTCCAGCGTTTCTCCAATATCAGTATTCTTTCCCGGAACTGTCGGTCTGGAAGGCTGAAAATAATTCTTCTATGGCCCTCTTAAATTTTCTTTGGATGCGAAACGCTTTTTAGAAACAAATTTTTATATGTTTGGGAACAGATAGAAGTCTGTGGGTGCCAATTCATGAGAATAAGGCGAATGACCGAGCAATTCGTACCCCTTCGCCAACGCACCTTTGGGCACAGTTGCGTTGTTCTGGTGAAAGATGTCTTTTTCACCTTTCCTGCTGATGCGAATGACTTCGCTTTCTTTGGCGCTGAAACACCGTTTTCTACCTACTCCTGGCCGCGGTAGCTTAGTGGTCAAGACATCGGTTCGTGGCCGGCATGTCATGAGTTCGAGCCCAGTACCACTAAAGACCCGCCGTGTTGGGGAGCGATGCACGTTAAATTGGTCGAGAGCTCAAACGTCCTCCCATTCGTGCGGTGTGATAGTCAGGAGAGGGGGTGCCAGCTCAGGTATCGTCGTCGTCACTTGACCATGGTTCAGAATTACGAGGTCCGTCGCTAAAAGCCCTCGTGTATCTTAACAGTGTGACGTTAATATTGAATCAATCAATCCACCCACTGCTTCGATTACTCTTTCGTTTCTGGCGTATAGTGGTGGACCCATGTCTCTTCCATGGTGACAAATTGCCGCACAAAATCAGTCGGATCTCTATTGATTCAATCCAAGCATTTTTGCGAAAATAGTTTATTTCGTTGCTTTGATCAGCATTCAGTAATTGCGGCACCCATCTTGCGCAGAGCTTTCGTGTATCCCCAATTCTTTGTGTAAGATGTTTATCGGCCTTTCTTCCGATATTCCCACAGCCCCAACTATCGCACTCAGCTATCGTCCAATGCAATATCCTGCGATTTCCTATAATTTCTGGTGTGATTGCAGTTTTTGGTCGTCTTTTCACGTAAGCCATTTTCGACGGACGTGTGAGCACGTCTAAAGCTGTCTTCGGTGAATGTTAAAAGATAGGGATCTAACGGCATATACATTTAGAGTCAAGAAAAAGCCCAAATAATAATAAAAATTGCTATTTATGAAAAGCAGAGATTTTTGTTTACAGAATAGTGTTCTTTGATTTTTGTAGAAAATATTCAGTTTTATTATTGCTTTATTGCAAAATGAAATTTGAATTTTCTTCGTTGAAATGTAGGATCTGTTATCGCCATATACATTTTAACATGAAATAGTTGATTTAAAAAAAATTTAAATTTTTTTGTAGAATTAAATAGTATGTAAGAAAGTATATATGCTTCCCTCTTTTTTTTTAATAGTCTAAATTCAGTTTTGCGCCTGTAGTAACTATTATCTTTTTAAATTTTATGTTCATTTTTAATTATTTTTGACGCATTTAGAACTATCTACAACAGATATCGCCAAGATATTTTTAAAACGAATTTATTGCTGGCTCCATGTACTTATTTGTGTGTGTGTGTGTGTGTGTGACGATATCTTTCTAAAATATAATCACCAACTGAAATTTTGGTAACTTTTAATTTGTGACAAGTAGACAGGCACTCTAGAAATCTTTAACATTGCGCATAATCATACAACATGGACGCTGTCAATTTTTTTGCATCATGAAAATCCACTGACTTGCGCCGGGGTCGAAACCGCAAACTTGGGTTAGTGAGCCCAGCACGGAACCAACTACGCCAACCAGCCGACTAGCTCTTTGAAGTTATATATAATTTTTAATCATTTTCGACATTTTAAAAGGTATGTGACCCGTTTAAAATAGATATAAAACAAATTCTTTCATTCGCAAACGTGGCCGATTTCTTGATCATCTTTTGTATTTTAAACTTTATAAAAAAAAACCTCTGACTATCTATACTGTCACGCTGCCTCTCGCTAATTTGGCACTCCAAAGAGAAGAAGAGAAATAATAAAAGTCGTACAAACGGAAAATCGGGGGCCATCTTTTGTGAATAATATACCTAAATCTACACTCTATAACAAAAAACGACGCACCAAGGAGGAGTTGCCCGATTGTAATGAAATTTAATATGCAAAAACATTTGTACCGAAGATACTAATGATTAAAATTGGGTGTCCAATGAATGAATAGCGAGAGCTACAGCGCATCGAAACTGTGCACTCAGCGCAAGTGTCTATAAGAAACTATTCTCCATCCGATGGTCAAAATTTCTGTTGTTTAGGATACCTTTCAAAAAATGAAAAAAATGCCTCCCCGTAGGATTCGAGCTCATCCTGAGCCCCTATCAGAGTTTAATAGAGGTTGTACCATTGGATTGAAGGTTGGACAAGTGGTAGAATCACTCGTCATAAAAGTCGAAGCGATGCAGCCATTAGAAGATGCTGGCAAAGAAAATTTCAGATTTCACCGTCAGAATGGTAGCAGTCGACCTAGGGCCACAACAGATCAGGAGGACAGATTGATTGCCAGATCAACCATCAGACGTGTGACCCGCACCCGAGTGTCCATCATAACCATTCACAAATGGCTGATAGAGCGAAATTTATCCTCGTACCGACCGCTACGCCACCTGCCTCTCACGCCTGCACACTACCGAGCCAGATTACAGTGATGCTTGGCTCAATCAGGTTGGAATCAGGCTGACTAAGTACGTATAGTGTTTAGAGACAAATCCCACTTCCAACTGTTTCCAGATGATCATTGAATACAGACGCCCAGGGCAGCGTGCCAATCCTGCTTTCACTATTGCACGCCACATAGGCCCTTAGCCAGGAATTATGGTCTGGGGTGCCATTTCGTTTCACAACCGGACCCACTTTGGTCGTCATTAGAGGCATATTTACAGCACAGCGGTACGTCGACAACATTCTAAGAACCGTTTTGCTACCGTTCCTTTTGCAACATCCTGGCCTTATTTTTCTGCAAGATAATGCCAGACCACATACCACATATGTTGCTATGAACTGTCTTACAACTTGTCAAACACTTCCTTGGCCAGCCAGATCACCAGATCTCTCTCCAATAGAGCATGTCTGGCATATGATGGGAAGGCGACTGCATCTATCAGGGAATGTTGATGACCTGGCCCGACCATTGGAGCAAATTTGGCAAGAAATACCATAGGGTGCTTAATCACTGTCACTTCATGTGGCAGCTTGCGTCCAGACTAGAGGAGGCTCAGCACTTTATAGAGGTCGTTAATTAGTAACTATGTAACTCTGAAATAAATCATTCAATTTTTCTGAAATTTTAATCATTTTCTGTTCTATATATAATCTTCCTATCCACCTATTTTTGTCTTCATCGGACAACTCGTCCTTGGTGCTTTTTTTAAATTGTTATTTATTTATTTTTTAAGTTTGCATGCTTATAGAAAATTTTACATTACACAAAATTCAAGGAATTTTATATCACTTTAAAGAGAATTTGATACTGAATTCACACAAAACAGAAAGATCAAATGTTTGTATCTTAAAAATAGTTACGCTGCAATAACTGTCGATATACATTAGATTCTGATGATAGCAGTGAGATATCAGAGCTTAGCGATGTTGCCTTTATTATAGCTTCACATCGATGTCTCATTGAGCTGAAAATAGTTTTAAGCTCTTCCTTCGTTATTACATGATGCCAGGAAACAATTATATCCTCAATTAGTTCCTTTTATTTCATGGGTACCTCACTCGAACAAGAACTTTCAAACGGTGCCACAAGTTTTCGATAGGATCGAGGTCAACACTGTTTCCTGGCAACGATAACAATGATATTTAGTCAAAAAACAATGACATCAAATAAAAGAGTAGATTGGACACGTGTGTGACATGAAAGTAGTATTTCCTATGTTAAAATTCCATTACATGTGGGTTCTTCAGTGACTACATCTGGAGACTGAAAATTTTGTTTAAGATGTCAGGAGACAAATTTAATTAAAAAAAGGCAGGAAAAGACTGAAAAAGGTGCGCCACCATCTGTTGATGACAGAAGAAGAAAAAAACTATGTTTCCAAGGTAAAAGAATTTCATGAACATCCATCAGAAGTGATCTAAGTGATGCTCAATGAGGAGTAGATTAGTAAGACTAAAAGGTGAAAAAGACACCTCAATCTACTGCAGCGGTAAAAGGGACTACAGTGTGGCAATGGAACGCATTAATTAAACAAATGATTATTGGACACAAGTTACATAGTGAAGCTGTTATTCGGTAGTGATAGCCTAAAAAATATGAATAAAAGCAGAAATGCTACATCCAGGCAACGTGAGTACCCACGCGGTTTTAATTTAGTCATGCTCAGCAGACGGTATCTCGCACTTCACGTCATATCAATGTCATAAAAATACATTGACACCCTTCTAGAAACCAAGCTTCTGTTTCCATCATCTATTTACCAACAATGATTTATTTCCCAGCAAGATTCTTGCCACACAGTAAAGCAATTGAAAGTCTGGTACCGTTCTAAGATACGTTGCAAAACAGTACCTCAATCCTATCGAAAACTTGTGGGACCGTTTGAAAGCTCTTTCCGAGTGAGGTACCCATGAAATAAAAAGGAACTATTGAGGATATAATTGTTTCCTGGTATCATGTAATTTTAAAAGAGCTTAAAACTATTTTCAGCTCAATGAAACATACTGTAATAAAGAATAAAGGCAACCTCGCTAAGCTCTGATATCTCACTGCTATCACCAGTATCTAATGTATATCGACACTTATTGAATTTTTTTACGTTGCAAATATTTGATCTTTCTTTTTTGTGTTGAATTCAGTATTAAATTCTTTTAAAAATATATAAAATACTTTGCATTTTGTGCGACGCAGAATTTTCTATAAAAAACTTAAACAAAAATAATTTAAAAAAAGTGTCCACAATTTTGGCCACCACTGTATAAATTTAAAAATCAATTTATTAAATTAAAATAAAATCAAAATTTTTAATAAAATATAAAAAAATAAAATGTTTAATGGTGTAGGTTATTTTTCCCTCTAACAAAAATAGGTAAATGTTAAGTATATTTTAAAAAATATTATCCATGAACAAATTTAAAAATTAAAAATCTTTAGAAGCTTGATATTTAAATTTTTAAAAAAAGTCTCACCAGGACGCGTGTTTGACATGCCTGACATTGAGCAAAGAAAAACGAGAGGCCGTCGTCGAATGCTCGTGATTGACACTCTTCTTTTTAAGTTGTGAGTGCGTCCAATAAAGATCACTTTGATGGTGATGCACTTGATTTTAGTCGAAGATTGAAATTCCCGCGTGCAAGTTAGGTGAGGAGGTATCAGTTCTGGTATCTTTTTCTTAAATTGAGTGTGATTAAAACTGACGAGGCCCGTCTCAAATATATTTGTGGTGCTTATAAAAATGACTCAACACAATTTCACAATTAGTTTGTATTATTTCGGAAAAGATGTTACAAATTGTCTAGTTTAACTCACTTGCGCTATTACAGCTTCCACATGCTTCTCATTCTTAAAGGTTTTATGCTGCAGGATTTTATTAGAACGGATACCTTTAAGCTTTATAGTATATATGTTAGAACCCTCCTGGGTTCCACCCTGGACACCAAGGTTAATTTGAGGCAAAGAATCACTAAGAGCCATTTGTATAGTAATAACTTGTATTTATTATCTTGATTCAATTATCAGGAACTCTAATAACATATAATATTTCTATGTTACTTCAAACAAAAGGGATTTACCTTTAATATTAAATTAAATTACGAATCATGAAATTAATCAATAATTACACGTAAGATCAAATAAGGTTTATCGAAATAGGAGGTCCGAGAAATACACGTAACTCGAATTATTAGCTTTCATTAACTTAAACTAATTTCATTAAACTAACGATTGTTTTAAGCGATAATAAACTATATTATATTACCTGACCATACTTAGGTATCTTCGCCAGACGCCTTCGTAGATTATTAATTGTAATTCTTCAATATCTCAATCCAATTGAATCCTCCAAACTTGAGGCTATTGCTGCTGGCTCAATAACCTTCATCCCTACTAGCTCACAACGCTCTACTTAAATATGAGATGACCCCCTGGGTCACACCTTGAACACCAAGATTAATTTGAGGCAAAGAACCACCAAGAGCCATTTTGAATAATAATATTATTTATTTTGTTATAATTTTCACAAAAATCTCTGATAACATATAGTATAATAATGTTACGTCGTTTAAAGGGATTTGCCTTTATATTAAATTAAATTACTAAGAATACAATTACTAATCTAGCTCAACTCAAATAAGGTTTACCGAAATAGGAGATCCGAGAAACACACGTATTCGAATTCTTAACGGTCATTAACTTTAACTAAGTAGCTCAAACTGATGTTTACTTTACGCGTACGTGAATTATATTTACCGCTGGCTTATAACAGCTTTCTGGTACGTCTAGCAGCACGACGTCTTCACGAATCTAATCTCTTTGAATCTTCTAGTTTTGCATTTAACGTTATTGGCTCAATAGCCTACCATCATCTCTCTTGCAATCTCGCAACCCTCGACTTAAAAATACCTTATCTAATTTAAATATCCCATACTTCTTTTTGGAGTTGATTGGAAATAATAAACGCGAATTTATATTCCCCAGAAAGACGCATAAGAAGATTAGTGGAAAGGTTCCGTACAGATTCGACACAATCCCCTCCAAAAAGAAAACGGGATTTATTCGAAGGTCACAAACGGCCTGAAAATAAATTACGTAACCAATTCCTAGACTTCATTTACAGTCCCGACGACTTTAACATATATATCTACCAATCGGATACTAAAAATTCTCCTTCCTTAAGGGAAAGAAAAAAAATTACGACCTAAAACTACACTTTAAAGGACGTAACATTTTGCAGAATTAGATTTCCCTACACCACGCCCATTTGGCTCTGAGGCGAGGGAAAAACCACCTAAGTGGAAAAACCTGCCTACGTGGTTTCCTTAACTACTTAAAAATCTACTTAAATATTGTAACACATATTCGGACTTGCATCTTGCTTCTATTTGGGAATATACAATTCTCAGGGTCAGCTACCCTGAAATGAGAATTTCTTTGTGTGAAAAACAAATATCTATAGTACATACAGATTCCTTCATTTTTTACATAACATTTTCATATATATCAATTGAAGCATCTGGTTCATTAACATCCCCATTCCATACATGCTGCGCTTGTTAGTATTAAATGTTAGCTCTACCTAATTACGCCGCGTCCCAAGTCACCAGATGTAAGATAAAATATACACATATATATACATACAATTTCAAACATTTTTCAAAAAACAATAAAACAACAAATCAAAGGAATTGTCGCATCTTAGCGAAGTCATACATAGAAGTAAACAAATGCATTCTTACAAATGTTTTCTCCATATTTATACAAAAATTTAATACAAAAGCTGATTTTTCTCATCAAGAAAAAACACACTCATTGTAGTGTCCACTTTTGCTTGGCTTCTTAAATTAAAAATCCGCCCGTGACTTGCTTCATTACAATAATTCTTCCGACCACTTGTTCGAAAGGAGAAAAGAAAGAAACGATACAACCTGATATTTTTCTTTGCCCTTTATTCGCTCCTATAAACTGGATCTCCGTCTAAGGCTTCCATACTGAGGCTCCTTCTCCTGATGTTCTGTGGAATACTTGCTAATCCGCTGTTCCTCCGCTCCTCTGGAAATCCTTCGGGTTGTCTTACTTGGCTGCGTAGGTAGTACGGACAAGGTCTCACTGCTGTCATCTGATTAGACCGGACAGTTCTCCTCTCAGCTGCCCTATTGGTTCCGTTTTTTGTTGTCTTTGTCTCCCGGGCCTTTTTGTATTGTCCGCTTCCTTCGTGCCTGCTCGCTACTGTAGGTGACTTGTCCTGCCTGGAATCTTGTTGATGAGAAGGACCTGCAATGGGCTGTGATCCCTGGGAGGGGTTATTAGGTCTTCTATATTTATAATTTCGAGATGGAACTGAGGACGGAATTGCTCTTTTTATTCCCTGTTTTGGTTCAGGGGTTGGTATTTTCTGGTCCCTATGTTCGGACCCTGCAGAGAACGTTTTCTGCAAATTTTGTACCTTTTTAAATTTTTCCTGTCCCCTGATCCTTTTGACTCTACTTTACGTTTCAATCTCGGATCCTCCCATCCGGCATTACCCTTGCTTGATTTATGACCGTTATTCTGCTCACTCGAGGTTTTCCTAGATCCTTTGAATTTTCCTGGTTGCGATCTACTTGACCTATCACTCGACCTCTGTCCTTCATACAGTCTCTCAACATGACTGTCCGAACTAATCGTGTCGGATTGTCGTGGACGGTACACACGCACCTGGTCAATATTAACTGTTACCTTTTTACCCCCCTTTAAAATAATTAAATTGTTATTCCGAACCTCCAACACTCTATATGGCCCTTCAAACTTAGGCATAAACTTTCCAACCACTCTCCTACCCGCAGCACTTATAAAATGAGTTTGTACCAACACCAAATCATTTACTTTGATGTTATGGATAGTTGGTAGGGCCTATACCGACAATGTTAAATTGAGCCATTTTAGGAACCTCTTTCTCAGAAATTGTTGAATATAAAAACTTCAAATTTTTTTTGGCTGTATAATAATTAGGCTTTTTATTTAAATAATAGTAAAATGTTTCAAATATATTGTTTACTTTTTTCAAAAAAATTCATCGTAAAAGTATTGCTTTGAAATTTGCGAAAATTGTCATTTTTTTTACGATAACTGCTTCTGAACAAAATATTTTGGAAAAATCTCCAAGAAAGTAACTCTATTATATATAGTTACATATTATTTATGGGCAGTAAAAATTGCAAGTATATTGATTTTTTAGTTTCTTTGAAAAAGGTACACGTAGTGTGAAAACAATCATTCTGAGATAATTGCATTTTAAGTGTAAAAAGCCACTTAATTACAAAAATAATGAATTACAACATCTATTTGCCCTATTTTATGAAACATTAGTATCTTCTTAATTTTTTAA
Organism: Trichonephila clavipes; assembly: GCA_019973935.1. Taxonomy (NCBI): domain Eukaryota; kingdom Metazoa; phylum Arthropoda; class Arachnida; order Araneae; family Nephilidae; genus Trichonephila; species Trichonephila clavipes. The sequence continues at coordinate 43,470 of BMAU01002953.1, read as the reverse complement.
ACATAAAATAGGAAACAAAAAGCCTTAAAATATTCCAAAAATACATACAGTGACTCCCAAAATTGAGAGTACACTTAATTCCGAATTCACCATCGGATCACCAGGTGTAGAAATTAATACGCTATGTTAACGCACTTTTGTACATTCAAAAAATGCATACATTACTCTTCCAAATAACATTAAATGTAAGATATGGAAATTGATTGAAACAAAAATATGAAGGTTTGAAAGAAAAACTACACCATTGTAAAGTCACAAAATCGAGGGTACACTTCTTTAATCACTATGCAAAACTACCAGTATTTTTTTATATAGAAATTTGATAATACATCTATGATAAAGGAAGACTTTCAAAGCTATCTGATAACAAATTTATGTTTGTGATTTAATGTCTTGATTAAAATGGAGAATCGGAAGAAAACGACGATCGAAGAGAGAAAACTTGTTATTAAACTGTCAAATGAAGGTAAATCCCAGCGGAATATTGCTAAAGTAGTTGGATGAAGTGTTAACTGCATCCAAAAAATCCTGCAAAAATTTAAAAAGACTGGTATGCTGGCAAATAACGAAGGAAGAGGGAGAAAGAAAATTATGAACTCTATAACCGAGTGAAGAGTTATACATCAAGGGAAGATTGATCCTAAAATTAGTGCTCCTAAAATTGCAGCCAGTACCTCTAATACCTTAGGTTGATCGGTTTCTGCAGATACGGTACGAAGAGCCCTAAGAAAGGCTGGCTATAATGGTAGAGTAGCTCGAAAAAAGCCCTTAATTGGTAAGAGAAATAGAGTCAAGCGATTGAAATTCCCTAAAGAACACATTTTAAAGCCTCAACAGTTTTGGAACGAAGTCATTTTCAGCGATGAGAGTAAGTTCAACATCTTCGGCGGTGACGGTCGTCGTATGGTGTGGCGTAAACCAAATACCTCACACCACCCAAAACACACAATTCCTACTGTGAAGCACGGAGGTGGGTCTGTGATGGTTTGGGGGTGTATGGCTGCGTCGGGGATGGGAAAGCTAGTATTCCTTGATGGAATCATGCACAAGATGGCTTATCTTAATATACTGCAAAATAATTTGAAAGAAAGTGCTGATAAATTGGGTCTGGGGTCGAATTTCATATTCCAGCAAGACAATGACCCCAAGCACACTGCGTTTGTTATAAAAGAATGGCTGCTTTATCATTGTCGGAATCAACTTAATACACCTCCACAGTCTCCCGACATAAATGTTATCGAGAATATGTGGTCCCACCTTGAGAGAGCTGTGCAAAAACATCAAATTACAAGCAAGGAACAATTGAAATCGGTATTGCAAGAAGAATGGCGGAATATTGCTCCCGAGACTACTAGACATCTTGTGGAATCGATGCCTCGGCGATTGGAAGCTGTCATATCAGCAAAAGGTTATCCTACTAAATATTAACTCTTTATTATTCATGATTTAAGCAGGAAAATAGATGCATGTACCCTCAATTTTGTGGCTATTAATTTCTATTAATTTTCTTTATAAGTTATTATATGTATGTTCAAACTATCAAATATTTTGTTTTATCATTCAAAATAATGAATTATGATCTAATAAACGCATCTATGCTTAAAGGTTTTAATTATTTCCCTCATTTAATATAATTTTTTCATTCTAAACATTGATTCCCGTTTTAAAAGTAGGTGTACCCTCAATTTTGAGAGTAACTGTATATAGTAATTTTCAGTTTTTGTTCAACGAGATCTTTTTAGCATTTTGCATCAATTTTCACAAATTCTGTAACAATCTGTGAAGAATTTTTAGCTTCAATGCATTACAGATGTGAAATTTGACCTTATAACATCTAATGCGACGCTTACTTAATTTAAACTAATTAAATTATTCCCATTAATTCCATTTTAAATAAAACCCGGTTCTACTCTTCTATCAGCGTCACATTATAGCTTAAGTTTAAACATTAGATCTTTTAAAGACAAATAAACTGTACGCTAAATCAAAAGAATTTTTAAATAATCATTAATTTATTTTAACACAATAAGATTGAAATTAAAAAAAAAATCATTAATTTATTTTAACACAATAAGATTAAAATTAAGTTAAAGCATAAAGATTTACTTAACTGATAGAGATCGAGGGAGAGGAGTCATGTCGCTGCCTGGAGTCCCCACCTACGGTGACTAATTGGAAGGGACGTGTCAGACCAAGTGGGTGTGAGAGAAATGCGTCAGAGAGAGCGACAATTCGGGGTGCATCCGCTTTTATCCCACGGCGGCTTGCTCCTGTATTCTGGAGCGGATTCTTTACATTAACTCAATCATTATGTCTGATTGGTCTATAGTCAGCGGATGAATACCGTCTCGCGGTCAGTGACATCCCCAAGCGCGGGAAAATCCTAATGACACCCCCTATACCATGATATAATTTATGAGAACAATGCTCCCTTCCAGGCGTGGGAACGCGTCACCCTTTTCGGTGGGGTAAAGAGACGCATTCACCAAATTCCATTTGTTGTAAACAACAACAGGGCAGATGTAAAAATTACAGTTGCAACCTTAGGGACCGGCGACCTTTCATCACTCCTCCCCTCTTTCAGATTAATAAAACTAAAAATAATGAAACACAAACATTTCAGTTAAGTAAATGTAAATACAAAATCGCCCTAGCGTCGGCACATCCAACACAAGAAAAATTCATTGATGAAAATGTCCATATCAAAGTCCAAAAAAAATTCAAACAGACTCTTCTTCCATTTAACCGGCACTTCACGGACTCCTGATTCACGAACAGCTGTCCACGTCTTGATGGAAGAGAAAAGAGGAAAAATATGTCTAGAGCGTCGTAATCTCACTGAAAGCACTACAGTAATTCGGTGTTGTGGTACTCCGGTGCTGTTTGAATCCTGTAGAGGTTCTGCCCATACTCGTCCATGATGCCCGCAGCTCCATCAGCGCTTCCACATCTCTAACGAAATCTGCTACACTGCAAATATAAAAAAAACTTTGTCTCCCAGGGAAACCATATTAGTAATGAAACCAATTATTAAAAAAAATAAAACTTGGCCTTTTGTGACCGCCGTCGAAGACTCCAAGCACCAACCTTCAACTCCTCTTACCTCTCATAACATAAAATAAGAATTTAAAAAAATTATAAGCAATTTCCAAAGTTCCTACCCAATTCTGTGAGGGAAAAACAAATTAACTATCAACAACTACAATTACGTTCATGTACGAAGAGGGAAAAAAATCACTGAATGGATCACCCAAACAATTTACAAAAACATCAAACACAGAATGACAAATGGAATTAATTAAATAATGACAAAGAATCATGTGCCACTAAATAATAAAAAAAAAATTAAGACAAAGAACACGTAAAAAATTCAAAATTTGCGTATCTAACAACTGCGCAACTCACAATAACAACACTTAGGAGTATTGAACAAAATACATTGATAAGAAATAAACGCTAGTGAAAACATTTACATACAATTCAAGCGTGGCACCCAGAAACAGACACCTCATAATCGTTTAACATCGAAATCTTGACACGACTAATGTGAAGTGAATGTCCAGACCACTCAAAAAAAATACTAGCAGAACTCTTCACATACTCAAAGCATAAGAAATTGCAATGGTTCACTAAGAGCATTGATAACAATATTTAATGAAAATAATTAAGTAAAAAAAAATTAGAGATTGAAACGATGGGTGTGCATAGGTGGAGAAAAAAAAATTTATAACCTCGGAGAATGCTTAATAGCCTAAGAAATTAAAAAATTCACTACAAGCATTGGTTACAAATGAAAGTTTAAAAAAAAAATTAACGTAATTAATTAAGATTTGCAAATTAAAATTCTATAAATTAACGAATCGTATAAATGAGATAAAAAAATTTATAACCTGTAAGAATGCTGAGTAGCCTAAGGAATTTTAAAAATTTCACTACGAGCATTGGTTACAAATGAAATTAAGAAAAAAATTACTGTAATTAAATTTAGAATTGCAAACTATGAGCGCGCATGTGATCAGTATGCACCCCCACTGTTTACAAATGAAACACAAAAAAAAATACATGCCATCCCTTGCGCAAACGATTTGCTGCATGCCGCAAACGCCAGCACAAGAGACAGAATGAAATTAAGATAAAAAAAAAAAAAATTTGCAAATCCGATTGTAAAAAAATTAACTATAGCGATTAATGCCTTTAATTTAAATTTGAGAGGGAAAAAAAATTTCTTCCACATTCAATACATTCGAATTTCCATTTGAGAAATGAATTCCAGAAATCACAAGTGCAGTTGAAAATTTCAGAAAAAAAAATTAAAAACATAAAATTGATATGCAACCCAAGTCATATGAGGCGACACATACAGAGTAAAGTAATTTAACTAAAAGAAAATTATTGCAAGTGTTACACATAATTAAACATAAATTCCAAGATAAAAAAAAAATATCGCTAAACTAATCAACATAACTTTTTAACACTCTATGTAATACAATGTATCAAGTCTAGATAATAAAAAAAAAACTCAAAATGTTTCACTATACGCGCAACAAATATACAAACACGAAAAAAACACACAAGATCTTCGATTTACAACAATACCGCTAACTCAATTCATCGAAAATCCTCTAATTAATAACTCAATTATAATTCTATAACACCAACCTAAAATTCTCAGTAACCTTAAAATGATTCCTCGATAATCCAAAAATTGCCTTTACCTCAGATCGTTCACATCTTATGCCTCCATAACACTAACTAAACTTATCTGCAACTTTCAAATAATCAATCGATTGCTCCACAATACCATTAACTAAAACCATCTATGCTCATCAACTTATGTACAGAAAAATCTCACATAATCCTCCACTCGAACTTTCCTAATTGCATCTCAAAACATTATGAAATATACCGCACAATCATTAATTCAACTTATCAATGTTCATCAACTTAATTACTCGAAACCGTACCAAATCATTAACTCAAATTACCCTATCTACATCAAAACAACGTTCTCAATTATACCGTTTAATTATATCAACTCAATTTCCCTTGCTCCAAAATCCTTAAATCAAAACATCCTTCTGTACATCAAACAATTTTATCAAATAAACCATGTGACTTTCTTTTCAACTCAAGTATCCATTTCCACAAAAAAACAACTATCGAATAAACGTACTTTGAACAAACTTATCTATCTCCATGAAAAAAAAAAACTTTCCCAATTCTTCAACAAATTCATCAGTGCAAACTTTATCTCCTTCAAATAACTTTCTCAGTTTACTGTATAATTACTTCAATTCAAATTGTCATTTTTCCAAAACAACTTTCTCGGTTTACTGTATAATTACTTCAACTCAAAGTGTCATTTTTCCAAAACAACTTTCTCAGTTTACTGTATAATTACTTCAACTCAATTGTCATTTTCCCAAATCCATAACTCAAAACAATCCTCTGTGCGTAAAATTTCTGGATATCTGACCCCCGAAGAAAAAATTCTGTAGGATACAACTCTCTCCACATCAGAAAAAATGTTGGGCATCTGACCCCGAAGAAAAAACTCCGTAAGATAAAACTTTCTCCACATCAGAAAAAAATGTTGGGCATCTGACCCCGAAGAAAAACTCCGCAAGATAAAACTTTCTCCCCATCAGAAAAAAATGTTGGGCATCTGACCCCGAAGAAAAACTCCGCAAGATAAAACTTTCTCCCCATCAGAAAAAATGTTGGGCATCTGACCCCGAAGAAAAATTCCGTAAGATAAAACTTTCTCCACATCGGAAAAAAATGTTGGGCATCACGGACTCCATGCGTTCTAATTTCGCAATGATAAGAGAAATGTCAAATCGGACAAGATTTGACTCCGGTCAATGCGATGCCAGCGTCGAGACAGGTCCTCAATCCAAAAATCTCACCACACCACGTGAACATGCCGTAGAACTCAAAGCCACCCAGTGACACTCAGAAAAAGGGGAGGCTGGCCAAAGAATTTCACAATGATGAAAGAGATGTCTAATAGAAAAAGATTTGATTCCGTTCAAGGCGGTGCCAGCGTCGAGACAGGCCATAAATCCATAAATCCCACCACACCACGTGGGCATGCCGTAGAACTCAAAGCCACCCAGTGACACTCAGAAAAAGGGGAAGGCTGGCCAAAGATTTCACCAATGTGCCGGATAGAATAACAATCAAAGCTCCACCCTTGATGCGAGACTTCTTTGGGGGGTCCCATGAGAAAAAAAATCAGCGGAGTCACCGGAAATGGACTTCACGCCGTTTCAATGTCCAGCCTTGATGCGAGACTTCTTTGGGAGGGGTCCCACGAGAAAAAATCGGCGGAGTCACCGGAAATGGACTTCACGCCGTTTCCCCCCATCTCTCAATCACAAAAGATAAATTGAAAACGATATTTCTCTCTCTCACTCTATTTCCAATCCTCAACTCTCAAGCAGGAAAAAAAAAACGTCCAAACAATAGATAATTCACTCCATATCAAGCATGCAGGATACACAACGCAAATTCTCGAGCAAAACGTCCAACAACAGATAATTCACCCCAGATCAAACATGTAGAACACACAAAGCAAATTTCTCAATCAAAACGTCCAACAATAGATAATTCACCCCAGATCAAACATGTAGAATACACAACGCAGCTGCCATCTCCCGTCGCTCAAGTACACCAGAGACAAATTGAAAACGCAACCCAAGGATAAACACGCGCAACACTATTTCAAGCACGACTCCACAGATAAGAATGCCTAATCTACACAACACTATTCTAAGCACAACTCCACAGATAAGAATGCCTAATCTACACAACACTATTCTAAGCACAACTCCACAGATAAGAATGCCTAATCCACACAACACTATTCTAAGCACAACTCCACAGATAAGAATGCCTAATCTACACAACACTATTCTAAGCACAACTCCACAGATAAGAATGCCTAATCTACACAACACTATTCTAAGCACAACTCCACAGATAATCTTAATAACATCATCGTAACAACCCAAGAACTGAAGATATGTCTACACCGCGAACAAACCAACCAATCCCTCCAGTACCAACAACAACAACAAAAAAAAACTTATAACCAAATAACAAGCAGAACTACTTATTAAAATCCAGAACAAAAAATTAAATCAACATCAACACTCAGTTAAATAATCTACCCGCGCGCCAACATAAATCAACACATGTAAGCCTAGCATCAACAAGAAAAAAAAATACAATATCGACCGACCAAAACATCAAAATTCCTAGTAGTTTAGCACACAACCGAGACACAATTATTGACTGCAAATTCATTTAACAACCACAATTAATCTAAACCAACAGAATTACTATCTCGACAAACAAAACCTTCAATTCCTAGTAAAGTTTAGCACACAAGCGAGACACAATGATTGACTGCACATTAATTTAACAACCGCAATTAATCTAAACCAACAGAAATACTATCTCGACAAACAAAACCTTCAATTCCTAGTAAAGTTTAGCACACAAGCGAGACACAATGATTGACTGCACATTAATTTAACAACCACAATTAATCTAAACCCCTGACTAAACAACAACAAAAAATTCCAAATCTATAGCAAAACAAACAACACAAAAATTAAATGAGCATTGAAACACCTAACCGAAACACCAGAAAATTTTAAATCAAAGTTAGCAATCATCTCACATAACAAAACAACATGAACGAAAAAAATTAAGTTTCAACATAATTTCGTAGGGAAAATATTCAAACAACCATCTCTATCCATAACTTAACGAGCATAAATTCCAATGTTATCATCATGTAGAAATATACAACCACTTAAAATTAATACACCAAGAAAATTTAGCAATAAATTAATTCTAACAAAATGCCGTTACCAAAATTATTAATCTTCTATGCAAAATCAAAATTTAACCAGAAAATACACAGTTATACACAATCAAATCAGCATAAACTAAGTTATTCAATAAAAGAACCTTTTGTATGAAAAAAAATTAAAATTACTAGATAATAATAACAACACAAATTATGTAATAGATGATAAAAAAATTTCAAATATGTATGTATCGCAACAACATTCAAATTTCATGACAGGTGTCCAGAGACCCCAAAATTTGACTTTTGCTGCAAACATAAATTAAAACTTAAAATTTATAAAATTAAAAATTGACGTACGTACATCATTATCATTGAATAACACTTGCATTACACAAAATTTATTTAATATATTGCACAAAACACACAGCATAAAAATATTTTATCTAGAGTTAAAATTGATATTAACCACAAACAACACTGACATTTAAGCATAAAATCAAGACATAAAACAAACTGCATAAAAAAAAATTTAACTGGAATTCATTAAATAAATGAGTACAAAATTTGATATAACTAAAAAAACATAAAACATAACATGAAACAAGGTGCAACTATGAGACAGGTACCATTACATGTGTGCTCTCGAATTTACGAAGCGTAAAGATTGTAAAAAAAAATTTCAGTCTCCCTCAAAAATTGTAGCACGGAAATGTGTTAACGAGCCGAATTGCCTGCACGAGCCCTTAAATTATACCGTGGACTTGGAACAATACCCTTAACCTCCGTCTCGTCTGGTTGCAAATCATCCAAATTTTTCAAGTGCAAATATGAAAATCTCTTAATAAATGGAATCATCCGATTGACATGCGTGTTAAATCTTTTCCTCAATTGTTCTACATGTTGAACCCTATAATTGACATTAGAAAAACGCTCTATTACTCTGTAAGGACCTTCGAACTTAGGTCTGAGTTTTGGAGATAAATTAGATTTAATGTTAGGCGTCTTTATAAAACACAAGGACCCGATTTTGTAATCGTAATGATGTTGTTTTGTCGCTCTCGTACTCAATTAAACATGTGATGCCTCCTGATCCTTTAGATTATTTAAAACTTTATTGAAAGTATGCTCCAAAGACGGTAAAAGTTTCTCGACATATTCATACTTATTTTGTGGTGTATCGGAATTCTTTTCGTAAGTGTAAGATAATCGAATATCTCTGCCATGTTCTAGGAAAAAAGGAGATGTGTATGTAGCTTCAATGTATCGCTGAATTTAATGCTAACATGGTGTGCGGGAGTTGCTCATCCCAATCGCTTGTGTTTTGTGAAATTGATGCCAGGATATTGGCTAGCGATTGATTGGGTTTCTCTACCCTACCGTTGACGTGAGCGGAATAACTTGATATGTGTCTTTTGTGAATACCCATGACTCTGCAAAACTCAACAAATTCGGAACTCTTAAAATATGTAGCGTTATCTACGACTAATTTATGTGGGCAACCCCTGTGTACAATGTAATTATCAAAGAAAGCTTTTGAAATCGCGTACTGGACCTAATATCCGGAAGTGGAACAATGTGAATATATTTTGTGAATGCATCTATCATAGATAAAACATAGCTATATATAAAAGAAATATGTATTATTTATCAAAAACAAGAAATAATAGATAAAGAACATAACAAAAAATTACGTAATAAAAATATGAAAGCTAAACATGAAGAACAAAATTATAGAGAAATAAAAGAACTACAAAAAAGAAGAACCTAGCGAGTCAGAAAGCAATTTCGGACTTAGGACCGAATAAGTGGGGTTAAACTAGTTTGCAGGCGCCAACCTTCCCCCTTTGCAACTCGGTAGGAAAACCAAATAAAATAAACAAAACTTCAGAGAAAGTATAACTCAGAGAGCATGATAAAACCAATCACTACTATTATGTAACAAACTCTCCCAAACTCTTAATGCAGAAAAATCACAAAATAATTATGTAAAAGTAGAAAAATACTAGAACAATTACATAAGAAAAGTATCTTTCAAAAAATAATTTAACAAAATTTCTTTACTCACAAAGCTTTTACGAAGAGAAACAAGCATCTTGCCATTAATGAAAGTCAATTATTCACCAAGTTAAAAATTCGAAGAAACATAAACACATCTTTTGAGCTGACTTTTAAACCAGCCAGCAAAGACAAGTATAGAATGACGACAATCAAATATGGTAAAATTTGAATTGGTTGATTGTCAAAAATGTAAATTTGCTAGGCTCTAATTTGGTTGGTTGTCAAAAATGTGTAAGATGTTTAAGATGTGTGTGGAAAAATGTAAACTGTGATATGAGTGTTATGATATAATCTTCACAGCAAGACCACTAACATGCTGACTTTGAAAACCTATTGTTGTGTGGTGGATTTGGAATTCGAAGTAGCAAGACGGTTAATGTATTTGTGATGAATATAAGATCTCAAGAAATTAAAAGGGTATTCATGATCTAAACAACATTGAAAAAATTTTTTATATTATTGTATTTATCTATTTTGTGGGTAGTTAAGTTATCATTTCTAAATAAAAAATTCAAAATGATATTTCTGTAAATTGATATATGAAAATTACTGTTCCATACAGGAATTTTAATTATATGGAACTTAAACGAATCTCTTTTGTCAAAAATGTTACTGACTACATAATTGTTAATAAGATGCAAGTCTAAATCCAAGAATTCTATCATATTAGAGTTGAAGTTAGTTTTAAGGAGCTTGAGATAATCAGGGTAGAACGTAATATTTGGTTTGTATTCACTATTTTTACCAAAAATTATTCAATCATCTATATAACGATAAATCAAGTAAGAATCATTTACAACATGATCAATTTCAAAAAAATGTAAATATAGGTTCGCTAAACAATTACTAGCTGGACCACCCTGAGGTAATCCTTTTATCTGTTTATAAAGATTATGATCAAATATAATGAAATTTTCTTTTAAAATGAGGTTAACAAGAATATCAAATTTTTCTTTTTTCATTGAAGTATATAATTCATATTTATCATAAATTAACTGAAGAACCTTAATCATATCGTCAATATCTATAGAATTAAAAAGGTCCTCGAAATCAAAACCATGCATAGAAAAATCAACATATCCTTAGTAACTCTAGCAATCTCTAAGCTATTTTTAATAATTGCCGTGTTTTGTAAATTATCAATTAGATTTTGAAGAAGAGATTGCAAGATCTTCCCATACTTCGTGATATATGTATTGTATCCATTAGTGATACTACGGAATTTTATAGGGCTTTTATGAAATTTTGGTGTTAAAAAATACTTGGATATTTAATATTATTTAGATGAATATTCAGTCTTTTGTTCAAAGCTAAAAGACGATTATCATCTTCTCTATTATTGTGAATTGATTTTTGAAATGAATTATTATTTAAAATGTGGTTACTTAATATTTTACTGTAAAAATATTTACAAATTATGGCATAATTAGCAGAGACCTTATCAACATATGTAATAACGAAGTCATTTTGGATATTTACTATTGATGATTTAAGATCTTTATACATAATTTCATTTTCAACAGTAAAATCTAATTCCCGAATTTCTGTTGCTACATAAGATCTAAATTGATTGAATGCTTCAATCGGCATTCCGTATTTAATGCCATTTTAAGGTAGAATTTATCTAAATCTTTTATGATTTGTTTCATAACATTAGATTTATTTTTTGTGATCATAAGTCTAAAACCGGTACCTTTTTCCATAAAATTTCTTAACAAATCATCTTTCACGATGCTAAGGTCTCCTGTGATAACGTGCTGATGATAATCATCAATATAGTCTCGATATAGATTGCATCTACATGATTCAGAACTTAGGAGCTCCGAGATTTGATTATAATTAAATATAAATCTACCAATTTTCTTGTTGTATTTGAAAGCCCTTTTAATAATAATATTTTTAATAGGAAAAAAGGATTGATATTTTTGAAATATACTTGAAAAATTAATTTTGTTAAAGGATTTATTCATAAATATATATAATAATGTACAATATTCTGTAGAGTAATTTTCACTTGCATCTAATTTAATATTCATTTTTTTTTGTACTAAATAGTTATTAAGGTCTCGAATCATATGCATACCATGAGAATCTCGAAATTTATATCTGCTTAAAATATCTGTCATAGTTTTAATTTCAGTTTTATTCAAGCCAAACATAAACGATTTAATTAAGCCTGTGTTGTAGTTATCATCAAATTTAGCAGCTAATTCTAACATAGAATTCTTGAGGGTTGACATGTCTCTAGTAACTCTTTTTCTGCGTTTAGCTTTTGAAATTCTCGCTAAACGAATATTATTACTATTATCAATAAATTTATTAAAATTCGGAAGATATAATGAATTCTCGGATTTTTTGTTTAAAAGTTAATAAGACACTTTCACCTTTCCATATAACATTCAAACCATAAGGTTAATATGATCTAAATGAATCTATAAAAAGTTTTCGAACCATAATCTTTGTTTAATATTTGGCACTATTCTAAGTATATGTACAGTTATGTTATTGAATCCATGTTTATGAAAGTGTCCTATCTCAATCTTAGCCTGGTTTTCGTTGCAATCAAATTTCCTTGTATCAGACCTATGCTGGTTCAATCTAATATTGATAGTGTTAGAGGTCTGACCTATGTAAGCAAATTTACATATGTTGCATGTCATTTTGTAAACACAGTTAAAAGTCTTACAAAATATGTTACACTTATTGGTAAACTAATTTAAATTTTGCAAAGCTAGCAGTGAAATTTATGTGTCGAGGAGGCATGAAGACGAAAAACAGTTTCTTAAAAATTGGCCTTTAATAATCAATCATAAAGTCACTCTGCTCGTTACTGGAGCGATAAAAACAATAAGTTCAAAAAGTAACATTACCAGCGACATCCGATTCGAACCGTCTTCTAATATTGTAAAACTAATTTCTAATCTAAAATGGTGATGCAACCTGCAGTTGCATTGCCAACCAGCCTTTCTCTCCCTCTAGGAGTTAAACCACTCACATACTTCTTATATTTCCGTTTCTCCTTCCTTTTCTTAAAAACTAACATGAGCCGAGTTTAAATACTAGCTCGATTTGCATGGCAGTTGCTGCCAACCTCAAATCACGAAACTCAAAAAGATCGGGTTCGAATCGGTGTGCTTACTTTCATTGAGATCATGGAACGGGATTGGAAAAACAACACAAGGAGATCATAAAAATTTGGATCCGATTTTTTTAAATGTCTAACAATCGGCCCCCTTTTTCCAATCTCGCACCATTATCTCTTACAAATCAGTAAATTTTAATCTATAAATCACATGTTATACAATTTAACACAAAAAATACATTTTATTCACAATCTTTATTGTAATAAACAAACTAATATTTTAATCTTAAAGAAACAAAGTCTTATTCTCTAAAAGAAATAATTTTCTACAAAATTGTAACAATTTTTTTCCTTTACCATGGGTTTGGTAAAAATGTCCGCCAAATTATTTTTGGTACCTATATATTTAATTTGAAAAACCTTGTCGTATATCAAATTCCTTAGAAAATGATAACGAACATCGATATGTTTTGTTCTACAATTTTCTACCGGTGACTTTGAAAAACTTATAGCAGCTTGATTATCACAAAACATTACATTTTCACTTAAATCCAAATTTAAACTTTTATTATCAATTACATTCTTTAGCCAAATGAATTCCTTAGCTGCTTCTGTTAAACTAACATACTCAGCTTCCATGGTTGACAGACTAACGGATTTTTTGCTTGAAACTTCGCGATGAAATTGGGTTTCGTCTATAAAAGTTATGAACCCTCCCATTGACACTCGATCATCCCTATTTGTAGCAAAATCCGAGTCTGAATAACATCTTAATTTTAATGATTTAACTTTTGAAAGTTCTAATTTGTATTCTTGAAATACCTCGTCAAATGACTCGCCTCGTAATTGAGTGTTACCTCGCGCAACTAAGCGGGCTTTGTATCTAACAATTTTATTATTTTCATCCTATTTAATGGTATAAACCCAACGGTTTTCTAAAATTTTTATATTATCCGGATGATCAACTAAATCCCAAACTTTACGTTCCATCATTACGTTAATTTCTTTATCCATTGCATCATGCCATTTAGATGCGTCTCTGGATCTTATCGCCTGTTTGTAACAGTTAGGAATAGTTACTTCAACCATAAGAGCTTCTTGTTGCTCTGACAAATCTGAAAATCCCTGGGATTCGGTATTATCTTTTCTAAAATTAAATAAACTAGGATCATACTCAATATTATGCCTCTTACAGTATCTCTCTATTTCGTTAAAAGATTTCAATCGGGTTGCTTCCCCTTCTATACTATAATATACGTTAGATCCAGTTACTTTCCTACCTATATTTCGAATCCACTTAACCTCTGTACATGGGATCAAGCTATGATTATCGGAAGATACATCTGGTTTTCAGATGTTGAGGGCGTTTCCGTACTTGTCTTTGAAACTAAACGACTCGTTAATGAATCTTTTGCTCTATCAGAATCATCCTCCTCATCATAATAATCAGGAAGGTTTAAATTATATCCAAGGTTACTATTAACTTTTTGTCTAAAATTAATTCCCCTCTTATTTTCATCGAATCTTACATTAATAGTCTCGACTAATTTATTTTCATCTATCAACCATATTCTATAACCCTTAGTACGTTGTGCGTATCCCATCATAATTCCCATTTTCGCACGCATATCGAATTTTTTTTCTAATTTGTTTTGGCACACCAGCATATGCCAAACATCCAAAAGGTTTTAGATGCAATACCGATGGTTTTCTACCTGAATATTTTTCGAAAGGCGTTTTGTTACTGTCTTTGTGACAAATTCGATTCCACGCATAAGTGAAACAAAGTAATGCTTCTCCCCAAAACTTATGGGGAACTTCACTAGACTTAAGCAATGTTTTGATGCCATCTAGAGCGGTTAAATTGAATCTCTCCGCGACCCCATTCATTTCTGGCGTATATGAATTTGTTACCTCATGCTTTATACCCAGTTCTGTCAAGAAATTATCCATATCTTTATTACAAAATTCTAGTCCGCCATCAGTTCTAACTGCTATTACCTTTTACTTAGAAAACGTTCTGCTCGTTTCTGAAATCTTATAAACGTATGAAATACGTCAGATTTATTTCGGATGGGAAATACAGTCACCTTTCTTGAATAATCGTCAATTATACTCAAGAAATATTTATTACCGCCTTGGCTTTCAGTTGGCATTGGACCACAGAGGTCCATATGCAATAATTCCAATGGACGTTTTGATCTTACGGCCCCCGTCTTTTTGAATGAAACTCTCTTGGACTTTGCTAATTTACACGGTATACAATGAGTCTTACCATTATCAGTTAAGCGTGGGAGACCTTTTACACTATCATTTTTACTAGTTTTTACCAAGTAATCGTTATTAACATGACAAAAGCGTTGATGCCATATTTCTATTGATCCGTTTTTGTTTTAGCGGTTACATCACTAAAAAAACTAATTTCTTTACTCTTTGGTATAATATAATGATCTGGCTTAAAAAAATACAAATTTTCATGGCGTGTCGCCGAGAACAATTTTATCCAGTCTTTATTAAAAACATTAATTTTACCTTTAGTACCCACAAAATGCGCACCTTTACTTTCTAATCTGGAACCGGATAATAAATTTCTCCTCAACTTAGGATTAAATAATACATCAGTCAAAGTTATTTCATGAAAACTCCCCTTATATTTTAACCCGAAATCTAAGTGTACCGATTCCTTCTACGGGACAACTTTTATCCTCCGTGGCTAACGACATTTTCATGTTAGTTATCGGTTTAAGATCTAAAAATAAACTCTTGTCATTACAAAAATGACTCGTGGCAGCAGTATCTATTACCCAAACACCTTTATCAAACTCTGTGTTAAAAGTTTCATTTACAGTTGAAGGAGATTTTTGTAGAGATTTTTCTCTTTACAGTTTACTTTAAGATGCCCGTACTTATTACATACATAACACGGACCTATAGTCTTAATAGATTGTTTAACATTTTTAATAGTTTTACAGTTAAATACCTTACCACTTTTCTTTTGGTAATCATTCTTGCCATTTGGATCTCCATGAGCTGCAGCCGTAGCACCAGGTAACGTCTTCGACTTCTTCGAAGTGAAACTGCTCAAGTAAGCATTCTCCGCTTTCTCCAAATCTTGTTTCATCAACTGAAGACGATTGGCTTCTAATATCAGCTCTGCTTCAATTTTGACAACTCTGAAGTCCTCTTCTTTCCATCTGTAGATTTGTTGCACGGTAGACTGGAATTCCTGAGGAAGCCACCTTATTAATTGAAATCCTATGTACAGGTCGTCCAATTTATGACCCGCTTCTTGTAGTCTGGTTGCCGCTGTCTTTACACGAGATATGAAGATTCCAACATCTTCCCCTGGTTGGTATTTTGTTCCAAAAAAATTGATCTAATAGTTGAATTACCCTTGCGTTTGTGACTGGTTCGAAGTGATCTTTTAATATCTTCCATGCCGCTACTCCGTCAGTTGTTTCCGTTATCAGATTTTTCAAATCTGAACTGATGTTAGTATAGATCAACGTATAACATCTATCCTTACGAAGTTGTAGATCTAATTTTTTCCTTGTATGTTGCCTCTTCATTGGGTTGCTCTGGCTTGGTCTGTATTATAAACTGCCAGCAACCATAATGCATTAAGAGTACTTGCATATCATGCTTCCACGTGTTCCAGTTATTTGGAGTTAACACTGATATCTGGTTGTTAAACTCCATACCTGTTACTCGATTTAGCGTACTAGCAACAGAGTTCATAAAAAAAAGTTCTAGACTGGAACAGTATTTAAATAGACAAAGTTCATGGCCTGGTTCAACTGCTTAGCCTGCCTCGACACAGTACATGGCCTGGGCCCATAACCAAATTTGTTACACTTATTGGTAAACTAATTTAAATTTTGCAAAGCTAGCAGTGAAATTTATGTGTCGAGGAGGCATGAAGACGAAAAACAGTTTCTTAAAAATTGGCCTTTAATAATCAATCATAAAGTCACTCTGCTCGTTACTGGAGCGATAAAAACAATAAGTTCAAAAAGTAACATTACCAGCGACATCCGATTCGAACCGTCTTCTAATATTGTAAAACTAATTTCTAATCTAAAATGGTGATGCAACCTGCAGTTGCATTGCCAACCAGCCTTTCTCTCCCTCTAGGAGTTAAACCACTCACATACTTCTTATATTTCCGTTTCTCCTTCCTTTTCTTAAAAACTAACATGAGCCGAGTTTAAATACTAGCTCGATTTGCATGGCAGTTGCTGCCAGCCTCAAATCACGAAACTCTAAATGATCGGGTTCGAATCGGTGTGCTTACTTTCATTGAGATCATGGAACGGGATTGGAAAAACAACACAAGGAGATCATAAAAATTTGGATCCGATTTTTTTAAATGTCTAACAAAATATATAACCTGCATCCATATCCAACTGTTCCCCACTCATCATGCCACACGCCTTGCATCTTTTATCAGTGCAAGATCTAAATTTTAGTTTTAAAGCATGAATATCTCTGAAAAACCGAGTTTCTAATATGTTACCAAAATCATTATCTCTTTGATTTTCATCTATACTATCGGAAAAATGAATATTTCGTTTTGTTGTACGAGATAAATTCTTATATTTAGAGTTCCAAAAAATTTGAGTTTTAAAAATTCTAAAACGACAATGTTTAGATACAGAAGGGAAAGCAAAAAAATTCTGATTATCAAAACAATTCACACATTTTTTTGTATTATTTAAAAAATTTATAGATTTTTATATGTTTTTATATGCCAACTCAGAACCTTTGTGCCCATCACCACAAATAGCTAAAGCCATACCCAAATATATACAAAATTTCTACATAAGGTCTCATAAAATGGTAAATGGATGACGATGGTACAGATACCATTATACTGTACCACCGAGCAATGTCATACCCTGGTATAACAAATTGCCAGTCGCTTAAAACTTGTTATTTTTCAAATTCATAGTTATTTTAAAAGTTAAAGGTATAATGAAAGGACCCAAATAAAATATCACTAGCAAAAGTTTTTACAATCACATTAATATAAAGTGAAATAATGAGCAATAATTCCAAAACATCTAATCCACTCATAGATAACATATCCACAATTGCTTTATAGGCACAAAATTAGAAGTTGGCATAATATATATATATATATATATATATATATATATATATATATATATATATATATATATATATATTACCTTTAAGCGTGGTTTTTAAGGGACCGAAAATATCCATATGACACGTTTCTCCTGGTTCAGTACTTTGTTCAACAAGTTGATGGGGTGCAGGCGGGATTTTAAAGGCGTTTTTTCGAGATAAGCATATGGTACAAGAACGAACAAAATTTTTAGTATCTTTGTACATATTATGCCAAAAGAAGTTTTCGCTGAGTCGATGGTATGTTTTAAAAAATTTGAGATGTCCTCCGTATTCTGAATGAACGGATTCGAGAATTTTAGCTTTTAGACAATGTGGAATGCAAACTTGCTTTCTAGTGGTGTTAGACCTGGGTGATCTCGAGGGGCGCTTGGACAAATGACATAACAAACCTTCCCCATTAATAAAATAGTTGCTGATTTGTGGGCTAACGTCATTTTGATAAATTTTTTGTATGATAGTGCTTAAAACAGAATCTTCGCGTTGCTTATTAATAAGATCTTTCGAGTCTTGGTAAAGCTATTGTGATGTTGTTAATATAACGAGAAAGATGATCTGCGACTGAATTTAAGGATCCCCTGATGTAGTGTATGTCGTAATTAAATTCTTCCAGAGCCAATTTCCAACGCAAAATTTTGGAAGAGGGATTTTTATTAGAAAGAAATCCTGCGAGAGGCTTATGATCGGTAAAAACCTTAAATTTTCTGCCTAACAAGAAAGGTCTAAAAAAGTTTAATGCTGTATATATCGCGAAAAATTCTAAAACCGTTGAGTTATACACTGCTGGACAATTGCTAAGGACGGATCACAAATTGCTATGTAGCATAACATTAAGCGAGACATGAGGCCTAGTAGGATAAAATATAGTTGCCACACTGTTCAGACATTAGAAGAAAGAATATTTATTGTTCTGGAAAGTACAAAAGCTGTGAAACATCTGAAAGAAAAAAAAATGTTCATTTGATCTGCGTACGGAGAAATGGAACAATGTATCTAAAAGTCAGCAGGCACCTTAAAGAAAGGTATCAGTACGGGATATGTCCACCGTGGAGTGTGATGCAACATTCCACACGTCGTACCATACTTTGCACAACATTATCCAGCAGCTGTTGAGGCAATTTATCCCATTCCTCTGTGAGTGCACGGATGAGGGTGTTCTTGTTTGTTGGAGGATAGTTTCGACAAGCAACTTACCTCCCCAAAGCATCCCACACATTTTCAATGGGGTTTAGATCTCGAGAACGCTGGCCATACGAGACGTTGAATACCCTCGCTGTCTAGACAATCCTGAACAGCGAGTGTTCGATGACATGTTGCGTTGTCGTCCATAAAACAAATTTATCACCGACAGCACCACGGAAAAGACGAACATGAGGAAGTAGAACTTCATCAATGTATCGTTGGCCCGTCATAGTCCCATTCGCAACCACATGTAGGCGCGTGCCGCCATTGATCATGATGCCGGCCCACACCATGATACTGCATGTTGGATATCGGTCCTTTTCCTGGATATTTTCTGGACGATAAGCAGTACCACTCTCGCGCCAGATCAGTTGGCGTCTACAATCCGATGACAGACTGAACCTACTCTCATCTGAGAATAGTACCCATGCCCAGTCCTGTTCAGTCCAATTGTGATGCTCCCGACACCATTGCAAACGGGTAGTACGGTGCTGTCTGGTCAATGGGATACACACAACAGGTCTGCGTGCGTATAGTCCTCTCCCCTCAAACGTCTGGCAACAGTTTTTCGGGAGATCTGCTTTCCTGAGGCAGCAAGAAACTGATTTGCCACCTGCTGAGCTGTGGTGCGCCTGTTCCTTTTTGCTGATAGGACGATATATCTGTCTTCTGCAGGCGTCGTACTTCTAACACGACCTCCCCGTACCGTCTACTACACATTCCAGTAGTTTTAAATGACTTCCACGGCCGTGAAACAATGCTGTGAGCGATGTCGAAACTCCTGGCAACATCTGTTATTTTTCGCCCTTCTTCGATCTTTCAATAATTCAGCCACGCATAAAATCATCTATGTGATGTCGGGAAGACATGCCAAAAATTTTAAGTTCGTCTATTAAATCTTTCCTGTAAAACTTTGACTTGAAACAACAACTGTCTACACGCGTCAAAACCTTTAAAGCTCTTATGAACGCTATCACGTGATGAACAGACGTGGGGAAAAAATTTGCATACTCATACTTCTTCTTACTAATATCCCGCACTTATTCTAATTTTCCACATTTTGCTTCCTTTCATTTTGTGGTTGCTATGGATGATAGTGTTATCCGTCCTTAGCAGTTGTCCAGCAGTGTATTTAGATTGTGATGGATTTAGTTCCTTAGAAAAAAAATATAAAGGTTTGACTTCAGAGTTAGGATATTTTTGTTCTAAAACTGCCCCTATGCCGCGAGAAGAAGCGTCCGTTGTTATTTGTAAATCTGCGTTTTGATCAGGTAGAGCCAAGACCGGTGGATTCAATATGGCTTTCTTAATATCATCAAATTCCTCCTGCGTTTCAGATGTCCACCTAAATGGAGTGTCTTTTCTCAATAGATTCGTTAAGGGAAGTGCACGTGTTGCGAAATTCTTGATATATCTCCTATAAAAATTACAGCACCCTAAGAACGATTTAATTTGTTTTTGATCCTTTGGAACTGGAAACTCGTTAATTGATACGGACTTATCTGTATCTATAAGAATGCCTTCCGGCGTTACCACAAACCCTAAAAATTTACAACTCTGTTAAAAATTGACATTTACTCGGATTAAATTTTAAGTGAATTCTTTCAAAGCGTTCAAAAACCTTACCCAATAATTCGAAATGTTCATCTATAGTTTTAGTAAATAAAATAACGTCATCTATATAAACCAAGACTCCGTTGTGTAATAAATCTCCCAAGACTTCTTGTGCAATTGATTGTAGCATTTGGGGTGCAACAAAATTTTCAAAAATGTTTTTGTACCTCCTGGCCGTCACGGTGCTGGTCACAGGGCCATTGCGAGTAGTCTCTTCGAAAAAGAAAGGTCCAAGAATGAATGTGGCTGTGAATCCACACCAGACTGTAACTTTCGGTGAGAGAAGTGGAATCTCTTGGAAGGTGCGAGGGTTTTCCGTGTCCCAAATGCGACAGTTATGGGTATTGACTGCTCCATAGAATTTTTCACGGCCATGATGTATCCACTTCAACTCTAGCCAGGAAAGTCAATGCGAAGGTCAGTCACTTCTCCCTGTCATTGGCCATCAACTGCTGATTGTGACGAATTTTGTACAGGAAAAAATGCACCACTTTTCTCAGTACATTCCACACTGTGCTGAAGGGAACACCCAAGTGTCGTGATACTTCACGGGCACTACTACAGCCTATGACGTTATCCATTGATTGATCCACAATAGCGGTGGCAACATCTTCAACGACATCTGAACGGGTCGATTTGCGTCCTCGACCCGGCTGAACACCAAGATGTCCAGTTTTTTCGAATCGAGCGATCATTCTCTTTAGAGCTTGTGGAAGTAATGGTCCTTTGCGTAAGTTTTTAAGTCGACGAAACTCCTGAAGTGCAGCTGCAGCATTTCCTTTGCTTTCATAAAACAGCTTCACAAGCAAAGCGCGTTCTGGCAGCGTGACAGCCATCAATGATAAGAATGACATTTTCCCAGTTTCATCCCTTTTTATGCCAAGAACAAGCTGCAAACCAAGGGTTTATGCAAATTTTTGTGCTTACAGGGTGAAATTTCAATTACAATGACAGTTTAAGTTTCTTCACTTTTTTATCTTCTTTTTTTCACATCAGCAATAGAAATCAAAAATGAAAATTACATATTGCATGTGTTTTGTTTTTGTTTTTTGTGATAATTCTTTCCTTTCTTCAGATTATCTGTTGTACAGCGCCATCTATCGGTGTTTCTGGAACTATTTTTTTCGCGTAATCCGTTTCCCCATGTCTTGAATAGTATATTCAACAATTTTGGAGCCTTTACACTAAGTAGTTCGATGTATAGAGAGCTCAGAGTAGGGGTGTTTTAATTCTGATCACCTTGTATATTTTCTATAAAAAATTACAACACCCTAAGAAAGATTTAATTTGCTTTTGATCCGTTGGAACTGGAAACTCGTTAATTGAAACGGACTTATCTTTATCTATAAGAATACCTTCCGGCGTTACTACAAACCCCAAAAATTTACAACTCTTTGTTAAAAATTGACATTTACTCGGATTAAATTTTAAGTGAATTCTTTCAAAGCGTTCAAAAACCTTACCCAGTAGTTCAAAATGTTCATCTATAGTTTTAGTGAATAAAATAATTTCGTCTATATAAACCAAAGCTCCGTGGTGTAATAAATCTCCTAGGACCTCCTGTGCGATTGATTGAAAAGCTTTAGGCGAGTTTTTTTAAACCGAAACATAATCTGTTAAATTGATATTTATCACCGTCGGGAGTAGAGAATGCCGTCTTATGCCTGTCCGCAAAGTGTAGTGGAATTTGATTAAATGCTGACTTCATGTCTAACGCCGAAAAATAGTTTGAACCCGAAATTTCATGTAAAATGTCGTCCAATGTTGGAATAACGAAGTCTTGAGTCTAAGTTATTTCGTTGAGTTTCCGAAAATCTAAAACAAGGCGCCATTTTTCTTTTTGTTTGACAAACAAGGCCGGAGTATTATATTGAGAATTAGATTTCGAAATAATCCCCGCGCCTTTTCTAAATCTGTTATTTGACGTCGAAATTCGTTTCTTAAGTTAAATGGAATTTTATAAATCGGACATTTAATGGGATAATTATGTTGTAAAATGATTCTGTGATGCTCCGTAGCGGCTGCGGATAATTCTACCGTAGAGCGAGCGAAAGCACTTTTGTGCGAAATTAAAAGTTGAAATAATCTGCTTTTGATTTTACTGTCCAAACCTGAAAGGTTGAAATCTTTCTCCGTGAGTGGGGGTAAAATATCTTGAGAAACGGGAAAATCAGAAGAAAAGTCTTCGTAATTATTGACTGTAATTATTTTCATGTTTTTGTTAAGGGTGATTATGTTATCTGAATCGTTTCTAATTTCTAAGATGGTGTCATTTATCTGTGGATTAATCTTGATTTGCGAATTAGTTAAATAAATGTTTTTATTTTGTAGCTTTGCTGAACTCAATTAGGTAATGTTTCAACATGTATGCGAACATTTGTGACCGAATGGGGACCCACACACGTTTTGTGTTTTAAAAATCCATGTATAAAGTTATTCTGTACCACACGTGGAGGGAGTGAATAATGAATAAGCGGAATTGAAAATTTATTAATTAATAAACGGTTTTTACCTATATCTAAAACTGCGTCCCATAATTTCAAAAAATCGTATCCCAAAATAGCGCAATAACTATCGTTAATCTCTTGCTTCGTTATAAAAATATGTTAAATTGAAATTCCCCAATGACAATTGTATTTCATAGCAACCGATAATTTCTACCGTGTCTCCGCTTACGGCTTTAATCTGAATTGAAACATTAAATTCCCTAAAGTTATCATTTTTTATTTTAGTGAAAAATGAATTAGACATTAAAGATACGGATGCATCTGTGTCAATTAAAATTCTAAATTTGGGATGTTTAACATTAGCCTTTATTATTGGTAGATCGAATATATTGTCTCGAGATTGAATAGGAGAAAACCGCTCCTCTACCAAATGAAAATATTCTAAATACGGCTTTCTCCGTGGGAGTTTAAAGTCTCGTTCCTGTTATAACGTTGAAAACCCCTATTCCCAGAATTTGTGTGTGACCCTCTCACCGGATGCCTGGGGGCTGCGTAATTGTCGCGGAAAGCAGATTCTCGGAGTGAGTGAGTGAATTTGGGGTTTTATGGCGCAAGAGCCAAAATCGGCTAAACTGCGCCTGCAGATTCTCGGAAATTGACATGTCTCCCATCTAAACCGGGGTGACTTGAAATAGAATAATTGCTAGCCGCGTTTCTCCGGGGGGCTGGTAACGGGCAGCGCGTTCGTCCCTCTGTTTCTTTCTACAATCCGCCTGTCTATGTCCTTGAATGCCACAATAAAAGCATTTGAAAACGTTCTCCCTTCTGTTAAAAGAATTTCCCCCTGATTTACGAGCTGTAACTGAACTGGCCTCCTGTAGACGGCCGACCCTTAAATTGATTTCTTCTAATCTATCCGCTAATGCTGAAAGAACTCGATTTTCCGTTTGTGCAGACGACAAACCGGATCTCTCTTCGCTCGCTATTTGGTTCAATTTCATATTTTGCTCTTCTATCAATGCCGCATTGATTGATTCGTCTAAATTCAAAGGATCACGAGAAAGCACAAAGCGGCGGATGTCATTTCTTAAACCACTTATGAAACGAGATTGTAACAGTTGGTCGTTCGCATTTCTCACCGCGGTATTTTGAGCCGAATTTCCTGATTGGAAAATCTGTGTTCCCAGTTTATTGATGCGTGCTGCGAATTCTTGTACGCTCTCAGAAGGACCCTGGATACATGATGAAAATAACTGGAGACGCGTTGATAAAGGTACAGCTTTCTCGAATCTTCCAATAAGAATTCTTGCGGTATCGTTATATTCTGTCAATTGACTGTGGGTTGGGTCGGATAAAAAAATTCCTCAGCTATTCCCGCTAATTTTAATTTCAGAATTGTTACTTTCTCATCGTTTGACCACTTGCCTAAATTCGCAACATCGTTTATTTTTCTAAAACCTACGTATTCCTAACGATTCACCTCCGTCGTACATTGGGATTAGATCAATTAGATTGAATTTCTCGGACGCCGTTTGCGTCATTAGGGGGTCTGATTGTCGTATATGTGGCATGTTTTTTAATTATTAGTTAAGACAAAATTTCTACCGAGTTTAATTCACAACGGAAACCGTTAAATTAAAACAAAATTCAAGCACTCGTGCAAGGTAAAAGAAATTCATGAACTCTTAAATTTAAATAAAACTTTTAACTAATCGGCTCTCGCGTAAATACATGCATAGAGAAAAAAATTCACATCAATATTAAAAGGAAAAAAAATTAAAGAGCACCAGTACCTGCGTCATCTCTGCACCTTGGACTCTTCCTCTCACCAAAACTGCAAGAAAAAATTCACAGTATCAAATTCGAGCAATATATAAAACATAGTAGCACACGAGATGAAAATTTGTCGTGATGATCCATCAAGAAACGTTTACAGTATCAAAGGATGTAAAAAAATATTTCCGACGACCGAAAAAATTTAAATCCTGGTCACTGGCACCAGATAATGCGACGCTTACTTAATTTAAACTATTTAAATTATTCCCATTATTTCCATTTTAAATAAAACCCGGTTCTACTCTTCTATCAGCGTCACATTATAGCTTAAGTTTAAACATTAGATCTTTTAAAGACAAATAAACTGTACGCTAAATCAAAAGACATTCTTTTAAATAATCATTAATTTATTTTAACACAATAAGATTGAAATTAAGACAATCATTAATTTATTTTAACACAATAAGATTGAAATTAAGTTAAAGCATAAAGATTTACTTAACTGATAGAGATCGAGGGAGAGGAGTCATGTCGCTGCCTGGAGTCCCCACCTGCGGTGATTAATTGGAAGGGACGTGTCAGACCAAGTGGGTGTGAGAGAAATGCGTCAGAGAGAGCGACAATTTGGGGTGCATCCGCTTTTATCCCACGGCGGCTTGCTCCTGTATTCTGGAGCGGATTCTTTACATTAACTCAATCATTATGTCTGATTGGTCTATAGTCAGCGGATGAATACCGTCTCACGGTCAGTGACATCCCCAAGTGCGGGAAAATCCTAATGACACCCCCTATACCATGATATAATTTATGAGAACAATGCCCACTTCCATGCGTGGGAACGCGTCACCCTTTTCGGCGGGGGTAAAGAGACGCATTCACCAAATTCCATTTGTTGTAAACAACAACAGGGCAGATGTAAAAATTACAGTTGCAACCTTAGGGA
Organism: Trichonephila clavipes; assembly: GCA_019973935.1. Lineage (NCBI taxonomy): Eukaryota > Metazoa > Arthropoda > Arachnida > Araneae > Nephilidae > Trichonephila > Trichonephila clavipes. The sequence goes on along the minus strand of BMAU01002953.1, from coordinate 17,392 downwards.
CCGGCGACCTCCCACATCACATCATAAATATAATTTAAACATGCATCAATATGTAAAAGTCACGATTTGGGAATATGTGATTTTACGACATTAGAAAAATTGAATTATGGATTTGTACGTTTCCATGCAAACACAATTTCTAAAAGTTTCAAAATTCAAAATTTTCTCTAAACTGTACAAAAGATTTCAAAAAAGTCAAAAATAAAACTGTTTTTATGTTTTTAAACATGAAATTTGTGTATTTTTATGCATACAACAAGCTTCTCGCAACGACAAAAAGCATTACACATCTGAGTTACAATTAGTTAGCTATTATTGAAAAGCCTTTGAATATTAAAGCTTAAAAACTTGTTTAAACAATAAATAAACAATAATATTTGCAATGAAGTGAAATATTTAAAATATATTGTTTAGTTTTCTCAAAAACATGTAACATAAAAATATCCCTCTGAATTTTTAAAAAAATTGCCATTTTTTGTCACGATATATGGACTCCAGTCAAATATTTTGGGAAACTCTTCAAAAAACACACAGGAATATATATAGTTACATATCAGTAACATAAGGGGAAAAAATTTATATACATTTATACGTTATATTCTGAGAAAAAGATGAATACAGTTTTAAAAACATCATTTTTGAAAAAAGTGCCATTTTATAACAAAAATCATGAATTACAGCATGTATTTGTCCCATTTTATAAAACGTTAGCATCTTTGCAATTTATTTTGCATAAAAATAATAAACAAAAAGTCTTAAATTGCCCAAAAAAAAAACAGCATTTTTCAGTTTTTAATGAGAAAACATCAGAATTTTCTCAAATATTCAGATAATTTACTTGAAACAATTTGTAGCTTTCATACATTACAGATATCAAATTTGAACAGAAAAGCATCATAAATATAATGTGAAAATACATCAATATGGTTTTGGTGTGAATTTGAGATGGTATTTAAAAATACCTGATTATATATATATATATATACGACGTTTCTTAAGTTTTCGTAACATTATCATTAGGTCTTTGTTGTTGCAGACAGTTTCTAAGTTAACTTCCAAAGAAGTTACTTTAAACTGGACAAATGATTAATAAAATAGACAAAATAAAACTTTCTATGTTCTTGAAGATGAAATTTATGTATTTTTATGTATGTAACAAGCTTCTCGCAAAGACAACAAACTTGACATTTAATGTATCATCTCATACCTTTTTCTCTCAGAAACTTTTTTTCACTTTTATTTATATTAATTGGGCAGTGATATATTTATACTGAAGTGAATTTTTAAATATAATAATTAGTTTTCAAGACAAACACAGAACAATTATTATTATGAACAATTATTATTATTATTATGAGAACCGAACAATTATTATTATGAATTTATTAAAAATTGTAATTTTTTTGTTATGATAACTGCTTTATATTTAAATGTTTTAAGAATCTTTCAAAAATGTCACTTCAGTATACACAATTACATTTAAGAAACATACACACAGTAAATTTACACAATTTTAAATATATATATTTTAAACATGCATACAGTAAATTTACACAATTTTAAAAAAAAATTTTGAAAACAGAAATTTTTATAAAAAAATCTTACCTTTGTATTGAATTTAATCCAAATTTTTGAAGTATCAAAAAACTTCAAGTATTTTTGAAATATTTTTAGCGTTTTTCTAAGCCTTTTTAAGTTTTATTTAGTTATTATTACTTATTTAAACTAAATTTAAAGTGAAGAACAGGTTTAAATTTAGGTAAAATCACTAATTATTAAGTATAACATTCAAATTAAAACCACGTTTCAAATTTCGCAGAAATTTTTTTTGCATATCTAACACTGTTAAAATTGCAGTTTCTATACAGGTATCTATTGCGTATTAATAAAAATAAATTGAGGCTTTGCAACTTTGCTCCAGATTTAAAAAGACAATGTTTACATTTCTATCAATCAAATGGGCGTGGTTCATAAGCTCATTATTTTTTAAAAATCATTTTAAAGTACTTCTAATTCATATAATGGCTTGTATGTTATATCAATGGAAAGCTCTCGATTAGGGGTTTATAGAAATATCAAAATCGATTTTTAAAAGGGGTCTACCCTACCGATTGCCCTTAACTTCCCTCCTTTTCCGATTATAATATTTTTCCCAATGTTTATGTTGTTTCCGCATATTCTGCCTTGCTTCATCGAATAATTTCTCAATGTTTCTTCCTACATATTCAGCACCCTCTAAAACATTTATTAATTTACTAAAAGGTGTTATAATTTTTCTACCTAAAAATAACTCAGCCGGAGTTTTATTTGTTGTCTCGTTCACTGAAGTGAGCAGCGCGAAAGCGAACTCATGAAGAAATCTCGGTACCAGTTTTCGTGATTTTCTTCTACAAAACAGGCTATCATCTGGACTAAATTGCGATTAACTCTTTCCGCTAAATTTGCCTGCGGCCTGTATGTTACCGTTTTCATATGTTTTATGTCCAACCTGTGACTTAAGTGTTCAAATACCTCTGATAAAAATTGGGGGCCGTTATCACTAATTAAAGAAATCGGAGCTCCGTAACGTGAAATATAATTCTCAAAAAGGGCGTTAGCTATGTCTTGGGCCGAAGCTTTTCGTAAAGGAATAAGCTCACTCCACTTAGTGAAGTGATCAGTTATTACTAATAAAAATCTATATCTTTCGGGTCGGGATGTGGCTTAGGGGCCTAATAGGTCTAACGTTACAATTTCATTGGGGTAATTCGATGCTATCGGAATTAAACGACCAGCTGATAGCGCGTTTTTGTAATTAAATTTTTGACACCGGTCACAGGTTGATACATATTCAAATATATATTTCCTCATATAGGAAGAATAACATGTGTCTCGTAATTTTAAATAGGTCTTCCTCTTTTCTAGATGGCCTGCTAATGGCAGATCATGAAATTCTTTCATTATTGTGCTTCGCGAAGCGATCTAGGAATATACACTCTTACTTCTCCAAGAGTTGTAGAATATTTCGCGTAAAAGAGTAGACCATCGATAAGATTGAAATCCTGGGACAACCCTCGCATACAGTCGCATTAACGGAACCGTCGTCCGGATTTTCTAAATAACGATAGATGTGTCCTTACTCGGGATCTTCCCTTTGCTCTCGAATGAGTTGTTCTCGGGAGTTTAAGGCAAGGGCTCGAAGAGCTACGCACGAAATTTGCGATCCATCCAGATTGCCTACTGTGGATTCCTAGACAATACGTCCGAGACAACGTTTTGGACATCCGGTTGATGCTCCCATTCTATGTTGAACTCGGATAACTTGAGTGCTCATCTAATCATTCGACTAGATAAGTTTTTTCCCATTCGTTAGCTTTGTTAATGCGACGTGATCTGTGATTACCTTCACCGACAGGACCCGAAATAAGTTTTAAACTTATTCAACGCCCATATCACCGCCAAACATTCGCGTTCAGTAACAGTATAGTTTCGTTCCGCCATATTGAGGGTTCTAGACGCGAATGCAATTGGTCTGTGGTTTTGATTAAGCACAGCACCAATTCCGACCCCCACTAGCATCAGTAAATAAGTTAAACTGTTCTGTAAAATTCGACAACTGTAAAACTGGTGCCTCTGTTAATGCTCGTTTTATCTTATCAAAAGAATTCTGTGCTTCTGTCGACCAATTAAATTTAGCCCCCTTTTTCTTCAACCGTTATAATGGCTCACATATGTCTGCATACTGGGGTATAAATTTCTGATACCACCCCGCCATCCCTAAAAACTTCGACACTTCTTTATTATTTTTAGGAGGTTTCATTTCTGTGACTGCCTTCACTTTACTATGGTCTGTTTCGATCGCTTCCTTACTAATTACGAGACCTAAATACTTCAATTTGTCACGTGCGAAGTAGCGTTTATCCTTATTTGATGTTAGCCCTTATTTAATGTTGTTAATGTTATTTATTTAGCGTATCTCAACAATGTAAATACCTGATTCAAATGATCTAAGTGTTCATTAAACGATGGAGATGTGATGATAACATCATCCATATAAACCGACACGAAACGCCCAATAACCGGTTTTAATATAATATCAATTGTCTTTTGGAAATTTGGCGCCGCCCCTGAAAGGCCTAAAGGCATTCTGAGGAATGCGAATGTGCCATTGCGAGTTATAAACGCGGTTTTCTCGATATCTTTTGGACTAATCGCCAATTGAAAATAGCCACTTTTTAAATCCAATGTGGACATCACTCCGGTACGCGGAATGTTTGTTATTAGATCATCAATCACAGGTAATGGATATTGGGGGTATTTAGTTATTGCATTCAGTTTAAGATAATCAATCGCGAACCGATACGCCTCAGGAGAATCTGGAGGAAGGCCATTATTCTTGCGCGTTCAAACTACCGGTGACACGTATGGGGATTGAATAGGACGGATCATACCCTCTTGCAACATTTTCTCAATGTGATAATCGATTATCCCTTGTTTGACTCTATCATAACGGTAGGGTCTCGACACTACAGGCCCCTTGTCTCCAGTATCGATTTCATGGTATAAAACATGAATTAACCCCGGCTGATCTGAAAATAGACCTTTAAAACCATTAAACAAATTCCTTAATTTTTGCTTTTGCCTTTCACCGAGCTTTGTATCTGATAGATCAATCTCGACCGGCTTTTCCACTCTTGACAACTGCTTAATTTGGTCATCTGGAATAATCAGCGATTTCTGATCGAAATCTAAAGTCAATTTGGACTCCTTCATAAAATCAATGCCTAAAATGCATTGGTACTGCATATTGTTAAGAATGTGAAATTCCCAGGTTTCCTGGAATTCTTGGATCCGAATCTGTAATTCGACCCGACCTAAGTGGCAACACGAGGCTCCCTGCGCCGTCACTACTCTATCTTTCGTCTTTTGACGAAGTCGATACGAAAAATATTTGCGATAGACCTCTTCTGATATGAAAGATTTCTCCGCCCCCGTGTCCCAAATGGCTGTAATGAATGTCTCATTTAAAAAAATAGGGACATACGGTAAGTCTACTGGAGTCATTCGTAATGAGGATACCCTAATAGTTCGGTGTTCCGTATCTGGAGGATTTTCCGTACATCGCGATCGATCACCCCCATACTCGCATCGATCGCTTAAAAGTTTAAATATCTGTTTCGATCATTCTGACCCCTGAAAGCACTATTCTTCGAACCACCTTGTCGACCGCCTTGATTGTCGAATCGATGATCCGATTGACCTCCTCGGCGTCGACCATCGAATCTCTGATTATCCGCAACACCTTGATTCTCAAATCTATTGAACTCTCTCCGTGGTCTACTATTGTCCGCGTATCTATTGTTACCTATCGTTTCCCTCCAATTTTCCTGTCGATTCCTGTTAGGGAAACGATTGTTCTCGTTTGGTTGTATATCTCGGGATTCCCAAATCGAACCTCTGATCTTTCTATTTAGAAACCGTTCCTCATACTTATCAATAATTTGTAGGAGGTTAGATGTGGTTTGCGGATGCCTAACCTCTACATAATCTAAAATCGGAGGTTCTAACCTACTAATAATATGATCGATCAATTTTTCCTCCGTCATTTCGAGCTTTAAGATTTTGTGAATCTTCAACAAATCATACACAAAATCAGACGGTTTTTGGTTATGCTTTTGAGATGATGAATAGAAACGCGTTTCTAGTTCCGACCTATTTCTAACCACGGGGAACTGTTCTGACAACGCTTGCTTTAAGTGCGCGTAATCTGTCGCCTTGTCTTCAACAACCCTAAAACCTAGAACCTCTAACCAATCTAGTGCCCATCCTGTGAGATGACCCTTTAAATATGTGTGGGTATCTCGTAATATGTTAAGTTATTATCTATATTTTCCAAGAATTCAACCACGTTCTCCACCCCCCGAAAAATACTGCTCAGGGATGATTCGAAAATTATATCCGACTCTAAAATCGGGATTTACTCGTTGGGTGCCACTGTTGAGAGCCCCTGGGTCTCATCTTGAACACCAAGATTAATTTGAGGCAAAGAGCCATTTTGAATAATAATAATAATATTTATTTATTATTATAATTTTTTCAAAAAAAATCTCTGATAACCTATAATACTATTATGTTACGTCACTTAAAGGGATTTGCCTTTATATTAAATTAAATTATTAAAAATGCAAGTAATTGATAATTAAGCTCAAAATCAAGTAAGGTCTACCGAAATAGGAGATCCGAGAAATACACGTACTCGAATTCTTAACTTTCATTAACTTTAACTAAGCCGCTTAAACTGACGCTTATTTTAAGCGTACGTAAATTATATTTACCACTGGCTTATATGAGCTTTCTGGTACGTCTAGTAGCACGACGTCTTCGCGAATCTAATCTCCTTGAATCTTCTAAAAATGCGTTTAAAGTTGCTGGCTCAATAGCCTTCCATCATCTCTTTGCTATCTCACAACCCTCGACTTAAATACCTTATCTAATTTGAATATCCCGTTCATCTTTTTGGAGTTTATTGGAAATAAACGCGAATTTATATTCCCCAAAAAGACGCCTAAGAAGATTAGTGGAAAGATTCCGTACAGATCCGTCACATCGTGATCAATTTTTTCAAATAAAAATCATTATATGCAGCTAACAGTGGAAAGCCCTTTTCTATGCTTCTGAGAAAACAATAACTATAACTGTGTATTCAACAATGTTTCTTTATTTGGCAAAATTAGTGGATGGTAGTATAGAAAAATGTCAATTTTCTTTTGTTTCATTTTTTTCTTTTAAAACCAATAAAAATGTGTAAAGCTTTTGACAATAAATGAAATAAATCACTATTATTACAATATTTTGAAGGCATCTACTGAAAAATAAAACTACATTTAAGGGTTTTCTGTATATCATCAAAGATCAGTATTCACATTCATTTATCAATTATCATTTCTTATTAAGTTTTAAAAAATTAAAATAAATTAAAATAATGGCATACCCCACAAAAGTTTTGACTGTTGCATATTACACATCTCTCATGGATATCCAACTACAGTAATTCTTCAGAAAGAAATCTCAGCACTTAAGTATTATAAAATTAACAGATATCCTAAAATTAAAACACGTCACCAAATTCCACAATATACAGCCAATAGTGAAAGCTGTTGCCAAGCACATTCAAACACAGGAATATTAGCAATGTGAGCATTTGGTGACACATTTTTCACTGGAGATGTCTTTTTATTTGGAAAAATACATAATTCAAATCATTACTTGACAGTGTAATACATTAGTAGTGAAATCTTTTTATGAAAAGGATTGCAACTTAATCCAGACCTAAAAATGCCAATTTCCTATGAAACAGAAACCTTTCATGTAAAGAATTATTAGGTGCTTGTTTCATAGCACTTTAATAAATACTCAAGTGTGTTGAGTTTTCATTAATTCATTCTTCAGACTTTATCAATATCTACTGGAATTTTTATTCTGCGTGTTCATTCAACACCGGCGGCAAAGCTCTCTCTACACGTTGTACAGAAATGCCACATTTTCAGTATTTTATACAGTTATGTTGCAGTTAAGCATAATATAATCGATACGACTACACAAGTAAAAATATAAAAACAGAAATATAAATTGTGAAGATCATTTTAAAAATTAACAGAAATTAAATGCATTTATATAAAATAAGTTTAACAATTATTATTTAAGTTTAACATTTATTTGAATAGAATTAATTTGCTATCTTGCCCATACCACGTTTCGCGGATTCGAAAAACAGTTGACAGGTGCAGCCATCTAGCGAGAGAAAATCTCTACAAAAACTGTCCTTTACATTACTCCCTTGCTAGTAACAAAGTTACGATACAAGAAAAAATATATGGCAAGGACAGTTTCAGACTTATTGAACAGATTATAATTTTATTTTTTTTTTACAAGTTAAACTTATACAAACCGCTTTTAACACAATCATTACTAATCATTACTTTACACAACACAAAATTACTACTACAGGATTGCTACAGAAGTCTTAGTGCACAAAATATGCTACAAGTTTAAAAATATTTAAACACAGCTACCTTCCTGTTTCATAAAAGAATACATGGAAAAATACAACTAAAATGTTCAGCAATTACTTTAAATGTATATTTATACTGAACAACAATTAAATTTAAACAAAGTCAAAAAAGAGTACATATAAGATATTCAACAACTCAAAAAGAATAAACTATTGAATGCTTTTGCAAATACACAAAACTCAGTCAATATTTGAACGTGGGAAACTAAGAAGTACATAAATATTTTGCGAAAAAAATCATTCATATTCCAATGAAAGTTAACATGCCATTAAAAAACATTTCCAGTTACTCTGCAATGACAACACCTTAATTTTTTTCGGACTATTATGAAAATATCAAATCCAATATTGTTAAAAATCAATTTTCATATTTACATACGCAATGGGTAATTTTATAATATATAACATACAGAAAACTTCCTATTTACAAGAAAGAATACCAGAAAACTTTAGTTTCAATTCACCACATAATTATAACTCAGTTAATCACTAATACAATCCATTTACCACAATTGAGCATTTTTTATGCAAAACAGTATCTATTTATACACATTTTATTTGATGCTATAACACATATTATTTCTACACATAGAATTTGATGCTAACACATATTTATTTATAACATAGAATTTGATGCTAACACATCTATTTATATTGAGATATCCTGAAAACTTTATGTTCATTATTAAATACATAAAATAGATAATTTTGTTAAAATACATACTTTCCAATGAAAAAAAACACATTCTGTAACACATTAAAGAGATGTGAGAGCCCACACAAGTTGTAATACAAATGAGAGAATTTCTGTCGACAATGTAAAAAACAGTAGTAATGAATTAATTATTTGCGACATAAAGTTGAACTTTGTATAACATATATTAATTTGAATGCGAGAATATATATGGAAAATTTTACATCATGCTCTTTAATTTCTTTTTTATTTACAAAGCTTTTGTTTGATTTAGATTCTCGCTGTTATGAAATTACACACAATTCTACTTATGCTTACAACTTACTGATGAGGTTATATCAGGATAGTGGAAGAATAATTATTTAAATTTCACAATACTAGCATAAAAATCATACATGTATATATAACCAATTAAGAATCAATTTTCAATTCTAAAATCCAGGAATAAACATACATTGTCATTTTATAAGAATATCTACAACATTTAAAGCAGTGTTTACTATAACTTTTTCACTATATGTACATGAATTGCATTACCAAAAGAAATATATTTAATCAATTAGATACATTTTTATAAATGGTGATTTTCAAATTTACTAATTTTTAATAACTGTTTACTAGTAATAAGTGAAAGGAATTTCAGACTTACATACATACACTTACATACATAATAGTTGCTATTTTGTTTATTCTCTAAATCTTATTGGGTTTTTTTATCTTTCTGCCACAGCTGGTAGTAGGTTGTTCATCAGGCAATGGGGAAAGTTCATTCCAATTTGAAATCTCATTTTTTTTTCAACACTAGTTTGTTCATTTTGATTGTCCACTGCTAACAAATAGGCATGTTTCAGTCTATCTACAGAGATATTAACTGCTTTATCTTTGATTAAGATTGTGAAATACTTATACTTTTTTGTACAGTATATGGTCCTTCATATGGTGGTTCTAATGCTTTTTTAACTCTGTCGATACGAATAAACACATGGGAACAGGATTTCAAATCTTTATGCACAAAGATATTTTGCTTCCTGTTGCTAGGAGGCTTCAGTGGCTTTAGCTCTGCCATGTGTTGCTGTAATTTGGCAACAAAATTCTGTGGATCCATGTTAATAGTAGGGGGATCAAAAAATTTACCAGGTAATTTAATGGAAGTACCATAGACCATCTGTGCAATTGTGTAACTAATGTCAGGTCTTATGGCAGCTCTTAAACCTAACAAGACAGTGGGTAATGACTCTGTCCACCTAATATTGTTGGGAGCTTTTATAGCACCTTTCAAGGTCCTATGCAAACGTTCTACTTTCCCATTACATTGAGGGTGGTAAGATGTTGTGTGAGCTACTTTAGCACCACATATTGCAGCTATGCTTCTAAATAGTTCTGCCTCAAACTGTCGACCTTGGTCTGTGACTACTTTGGCAGGTACTCCAAACCTGCAAATCCATTTCTCATAAAATGCTCTCCCAACTATTTCAGCTGTTATTTCAGGTATAGGAATTGCTTCCATCCAGCAAGAGATTCAATCAATGCAGGTTAAGCAATACTGCATCCCTTCTGAAGGTGGTAGTTTTCCAATGAGATCTATATGAACTACACTAAACCTTTCATCGGGTTGTTCGAATTCTCCTAATTTGGATTTTGCATGTCTGCTGACTTTACATTTTTGGTATGTAATGCAAGCTTTTGCCCATTCTCTGACTTGCTTTTTAATATCTGACCAGACATATTTTTCAGTCATCAGTTTTACTGCAGATTTAATACCAGGGTGAGCTAAGCCATGAATTAGTTGGAATATTTGAAACCTAAATTTTGTGGAATGTAAGGCCTAATTTTTTGTGTTGAGATGTCACACCAAAGTTTTTTTTCAGATGGCAATGTCGAAGGTTTAAGTTTTAGAGAATTGTTGTGCAATAATTGTTGCAACTCTTCGTCAGTAGTTTGCTCTTCTGCAATTTCATCAAAGTTGATTTCAGAAATTGAATCAATTCTGGATAAGGCATCTGCAACAACATTATCTTTACCCAATACATGTTGAATGTTACAACTAAATTCTGAAATGTATTGAAGTTGTCGTTGTTGTCTTGGGGATGCTTTTTTTTTTTTTTGCTCAAATGCAAAGTCAGAGGCTTGTGGCCAGTATATGTAACAAAATCATTCCTTCCAGCAGGTGTTTGAAATGTTTTTACTGAAAGGTATATTCCCAATAGTTCTCGGTCATAGGTACTATACCTTGTTTGTGTTTCATTTAGTTTCTTTGAGTAAAAAAAGCTATTGGCTTCCAACCCTCGTTTTCTAACTGCTGGAGTACTGCGCCCACAGCAAAATCTGATGCATCTGTGCAAAGTGATAGGGGTAGTCCAGATCTTGGAAAGGATATAAGAGAAGCTTCGGCAAGGTCAGTTTTGTATTTTTCAGAAGCTTCTCCTGGTGTCATCAGTCCAATGCACTTTTCTGCGGTCTTTCTTCTTCGCTCCTCTTAACAGTTCATGTAGAGGTGCTTGAGTCTTAGCAGCATCCTTTAGGTATCTTCGGTAAAAATTTATCATGCCCAGAAACGTCCGCGGGTCATGAATAGTTTCTGGTAGTTTGTAGTTTAAGATAGCTTGAACTTTTTCTGGCAATGGCCCAGAACCTTCTGCTGTGATCAGAAATCCCAAATATTCAACTTGGGCAGCTCATCACTGATTTGGAAACATTTATTCGAAGTCCATATTTCTGGAATCTTTCAAATACTATTTTTAGGTGTTCACGTGTTCCTCTTCCCGTAGATGGGCAACAAGTACGTCATCAAGATACGGGAAAACAAAGTCGAGTCATACAGTACTTCAGTAATGAAACGTTGGAAGGTTGAAGGAGCATTCCTCGATTCCAAAACTCATAGTATTGAACTCGTACAAGCCAAATGGGGTGGTGATGGCAGTTTTTCTTTGTCTTCCTCAACAATAGGTATCTGATAATATGCCTTTACAAGATCTATCTTTGAAAATATTTTTTTTTTTATCCTTTAGGGGGGTGTGATTAAAGTCCTCAATTCTGGGGTGGATACCGATCTGGTATTGTCTGTGCGTTGAGTCGCCTGTAATCGCCACATGGTCTTAACCCTCTAACTGGATACCCTTCCTCCTGAAAAGTTATTCCGAAAGCGTTTAACTCTTATTTTGCGATTCCCTTCAAAAATGCAACAGACTTTTTTTTCTTTCCCCTTTTAGAACTTGGGAGGTCCAACTTGAGGACAATTTTGCGACCCAGTTCGGTCGCTTTAAAGTAAGAACCAAGAGATCAATCGTTTACAGCTACCTGTTATGTTGCCTTTGGTAATCTTCTTTGAAATCGTAGATATCCTCTCTCCGGGTCAATCCTCTTTGAAAAGATGCGGTGTTTTTCTCCCTATATGTTCAGTCACAGTAAAATTAAAAATGAAGTAGAAAGGTAAAAAAAAGAGGAAAAAATGAAATAAATAGTATGTTAGAGTAAAAATAATTATATTTTCTTCAAAGAAAATTTATTTTCTGTCATTTTTAAAAATTAAATATATATATTTTTGTATGCGATTTTGAACCAGAAAAAGCATCCCTGTATTCATCTTTGATTTTTAAAAATTACATAAAATTCTTGACATTCGCATCAATGACCATGATAAATTTTATTAGTATATGAAATGTGTCATCAAACATTACATGACTAATATTAACATATTATTTTAACCATTTAATTAATATTAAGTATAACATAACGCACACAAGTTTTCTAAACTTTAAAATAAATATTTCGAAAACTACTTCAGATATACTCAAAATTTTTCTTCCTACGCTTTAGCTTCTCAGTTTTGCTTCTCTATGTAAGAATTTATTGTAATTGTATATTCATCAATTTTTTAGTATATTTTTGCTCTTAGCATGCGGTTTTCAACCGAATTGTATGAAATCTTCGAAATATATTAAATGAATGATTGAATATTAACGTCGCACTGTTCAGCTACACGAGGGCTTTGGCGACGGACCACGTAATTTTGAACCATGGTCAAGTGACGTGGACGACACCTGAGCTGGCACCCCTCTCCTAACTACCCCACCACACCAACGGGAGGACGTTTCAGCTCTCGACAGATTTAACGTGCATCGCTGCCCTACACGGCGGGTCGTTAGTGGTACTGGGCTCGAACTCGTGACAAAGCAAGCCACGTTCCGATACCTATACCACTCGGCTACCGTAGCGAAATATATTAAAAGATACCAAAGAAGCTATATAATAAAATTTGAAATTTTTATTATACTCAAACAATTGCTAAAACTTATGGTAAATAATTTTTAACTGCGCGATGCATTTTTTTCGAAATTTCAAATGGAATTTCTAACATAAAAATTTCTAGCTTTATAAGGTCCAGATTTCAAAACATATCCAGATTTTAATTACTTATTCAGTTAGCCTTTAAAAAGATAAATGTTGAGGTATTTTGTATAAATAGATATTTTTGAACAATATATAATTCGAATGTTTTCAATAGCTCGAATTTAAAATTGGTTTTATGTTTATTTATATGCATAAATGTCTACTGTAAATGTTTCCGTATATTTTTGATTACCATTTATTCAAACATTCAAGTTATAAAAAAAATGTGTGAAAATCTTCATTCATGTTGTCTTTGATGTAAACTGAAGTTCAAGCACTTAAAATTCAAATATAATTCGGTGTATTTTAACAATATATAACCAGGCACACACACACTGTAAACTTCCCTGAACACTTAGGCTTTGAAATCTAAAAAAAAAAAAAAACTAATAAATCTTAATTAGTTTTTTTTTTTTTTTTTTCGTTATTATTTTATCAAAGTGTAAGAAAATGTTTCAAATGATTTGATGAAGTTTAAATTTATTCATTTTTAGTGGTTGGAAAATTGAAAAGGTTCCAAATTTTAAAGAGTTTGATGTTTTATTAATTTTTCGTTATCTTATAATAAACTAATCATGTTTCAAAAAACTGAAAGCTTTAAATAAAAAAAAAAAATGAAGCGAAAGAGAATATACTTAAAAAAGATAATTTGTCTAACTATATAAAATAGCAGATTGCCCTGACACGCCCCAACTTGTTACAGTTTGAAATTAATATGAAACCAAAAGGGAATTGTAACATATTTTACTTATGCGTTGGGACTTTTGGAAACTTTTAAAAATACAGCTAAGCAAAAGAAACACACACTTAACACTTCTGGGTTGTAAAGAAATTTGCCCTCGATTTTTTACGATTGGGGGGTCAAAACACGGGGTTCCCTGCTAGCCATAAAACTCCTGCTGTGTTGCTTCCTCCGTCCCTCATTATCTTTCAAGATGTTAAACCTTAAAAAGGGTGAAATGATTTCAGAAAAGTGCGGCTAATCCGCTTTTTTGAAAACGTTACTTGAAGGCAGTAAAATCCGTGCAGTCCATTTTCGAAGCCTCTCTAGTAGGGCGGAAAAATCCGTTCTGTTCGGAATTTTCCTCAATTCTAGTGGATACTATCTGTATTGTCTGTGCGTTGAGTCGCCTGTAATCGCCACATGGTCTTAATGTGCCATCCTTCTTATTAACCAAGTGCAATGGACTTACCCATTGAGATTTTGAGGGTATAATAATGTCGTTGTCCAGCATAAACTGGTACTCCTGCTTCGCCAGCTTCAACTTATCAGGGGCTAGTTGTCTTGCCTTCGAATAAACCGGTTGGCCAGTTGTTAGGATGTGGTGCTTTACTCCATGTTTAACAACTCTGTTAACCAAGTTTGGCTTGGTTAAATCAGGATATCACTTAAGCAGGTTGAAATACTTGAAGGCTCTTGACTGTGCTGAGATCATTATTTTCTTGGATGGCAGCAACTTCTCCTTTAAATGAAAGATTTGTTACTCCATCGATTAATTTCCTGTTGTGCAGATCTATCAGCAACTGGAATTTTTGGAGGAAATCAGCACCTATGATTCCTCGCTTAACATTGGCAATAATAAACGGCCACTGAAATGGACGTCTTAGGCCTAGATCCAGCGTGAGAATTTTTAGACCGTATGTTGGAATTTCAGTGCCATTAGCAACATACAGTTTATATTGAGAGGCTTGGCACTCACCTTTCGTTTTTGTCCAAGAGAGGATCGAGACGTCTGCTCCGCTATCCAGAAGAAATTGACATCCGGTTTCTCTGTCCTTGACAAATAACCGGAATTTGCGGCCTAAAATGTCGGCAGCAGGACTCGCCACGACGTCTACTGCTGGGATTCGTTTCCCGGCTCATTGAAACTGCACGTCTGTACGCATTTACCAGGGAAGCACTTCTTCCCGAATCGGAAATGGTAATAGCAATATTTTCCCTGAGGATTGTAGCGGCACCTTGACTTGCTGCGACTTCTACTCCTCTGATGGTGATGAGGGCTAGAGCTCCGGAATTTTCGATGTAGCTTCAAAGAGGCAAGTTGTTCTTCAAGACTTACTAATTTAGACAGGAGTTCATCCACTCTTAAGGAATCTTTCTGTACCACTGCAGCATCAATTGTTCTTGGCGCCATTTCCACGATCTTGTTAGCCAATGCGCTATTTTGTCATTTTCCAGTTAACAATCAATAAATCCAGGGTCACCAGTTATTAGGTACTTGTATCATAGCACTCTAATAAATACTCAAGTGTTGAGTTTTCATTTAATTCAAACTTTAGACTTTATCAATATCTACTGGAATTTTATTCTGCGTGTTCGTTCAACACCGGCGGCAAAGCTCTCTCTACACGTTGTACAGAAATGCCACGTTTTCAGTATTTTATACAGTTATGTTGCAGTTAAGCATAATATAATCGATACGACTACACAAGTAAAAATATAAAAACAAAATATAAATTGTGAAGATCATTTTAAAAATTAACAGAAATTAAATGCATTTATATAAAATAAGTTTAACAATTATTATTTAAGTTTAACATTTATTTGAATAGAATTAATTTGCTATCTTGCCCATACCACGTTTCGCGGATTCGAAAAACAGTTGACAGGTGCAGCCATCTAGCGAGAGAAAATCTCTACAAAAACTGTCCTTTACAGAATAATTACAAGCAATAGTTATGAAAAAAGATGCAACTTTCCTTATTATCTATTACAAGAGGATACTTTTTTACATCTATAAGGATGTGATATAACTGAGGAAAAAACATGTCAGATTTCTGTATTTTGGGAGGCTATATTGTTTTTATTTTCATCGTCTATACGAGGAATGTTTACTTTATAGGTTCCCTTAGTTAAATATTGATTCACATATTAAAAAAATAAATAGTATTCTGTCTAAGGTAAAGTCAAAATTATGTGTTGGATAATCGATCAAAGTTGCGATGTACATTATTCTATTGGCTTATGAAAAGTTTTTTTTTTGGTAAAACAATTTAAACGGTTACCTTCTTGAAAACATAAACAAAATACTCAAACGATTAAAACATTAAAAAGAATTTTTTTTTTTCACATTTAAAATATATTATTAAAGTGCTTTTCTTTTGACAGTGATACACAACATCTGCATTAAAGAAGGTACTTACTGTAATAGATGGAACAAATATTTGTAGTACTAACTAGCGCATAACGCTGAAGTGTGAGAGGATTCTTCAGTTGCTTTCTCGCCAGTTGAATTTTCTTTGGTAGAAGGAATTGCTTATTAGTACGAGTTGCAACAAGTTTTCGTGCGTTAAAGCACCACTACCTAATTGTCCTAGTTCGGTTCAGTTGAAATACGTAGGTTACCTCCTGTGGGAAATTGTTTGCAGACAACATTTATCTTCGATGTCGATCCAGGGCCGTACTAGGTTCATGCGTAACGTTAAATAAAGGAGCCACTTTTGAGTTTCCTCACACCCTCAGGCATTCCTCTTCGGCACGGTCAAGGAAAAGAGGTTGCTTGTCATTGGTAGATGTGTCAATGACGTCATTATTCTGGGTTGCCTGGTTTGGCGTTATAGCATTTTCTATGCCTAGTGGTTCATTGAAACATAAGAGTTTTGTCCCCATTTAGAGGAGATGGTTTTCAGGCAGTTTATCTCCCGTGTCTTTAGTATAATAGTTCAAATTCCCTTGCGCATGAAATTTTCACTGTAAAAATAACAATCTGTTCTTTTTTTTTTCATTCACGTAAATCAAAATATTTTTAATGGATTGAATTTTTGTAAGAAGAAATATATATTTGAGCTTAGTAAATGAGGGGAACACAATTACAAATAAAAAAATTGTTACATAAGTTTTTAATAATACATTTACAGTGATTAATAATACTTTTGAAAATGAATTACATGTTTCGAGTTTTTTTTTTTTTATCCTTAAGCAAAAGAAAAAGAAGTCACTTATAAATAAAGAAAATTTGTGTTTTTTTCTTATAATGTATAAGTATTGGTAATATTGATGTAGCACATTTTAAAGGTAAATGAATTCGTTCTTATATCAGATTGAATTTGTAAAAGGCAAGTGATATTTTAAATTATTAGCTAAACTTCATTTTTTGTAATTGGTGATTTGCTTTTTATGTTATGTGTGGAAAGACTCATTTGATTCACATTTTAAAAAGAATTCGTCAACGCTCTATTTCCTTTTTAAATTTTGGGAATTAAATTTACTGCAAAAGTTTTTAGCTATTATAAACTTAACTATATAAATAAACTCATGC